>OU975427.1:11062597-11263895 GCA_918857605.2 Philereme vetulata | reverse complement strand
AGTATACTGAAATGCTCTGCGAGTCCAAGTTAATAGTACGTTCAGGGCGCTGTTGCGACTTTCGCGCTTCTGTAACGCCTCAGGCAAGTTCACCAAAGGACACGCATACACCTATGATGCCATCTGGCGTAAACACAGTCTCACTACTGCGCACAGTATATCAGGATCTAGAATTCTTCATAACCAGGGCAGAAACTTGATATAGCGTCCCCTCTTCAGCATTTGAGGGGGAGTGTTGAGTTTGACGCGTTCCAAATCAAATTAACAACCAGGTGAACTATGTAGGTGCAACACAGGGAGTGGAATAGTCATCGATAGTACGACGTGCGCCAGATGCCAAGCGTTTTTTGCAAGTTTTTTTTACAAATACATATATTTTTTAACGAAGAATTTGGCGTCCCCCGAATTTGACGCCCGAGGCAGGTACCCCGGTTTGCCTCCTCTAGATCCGGGGCTGACAGTACGCGAGAGCAGCAACACCATCCTGAACGTCATCGCCAACAAACCCGCAATTAGTGATTACTAGTGATTGGCATAGATAGTGCTATTCACGGGAATTAGTGACCGTTAAATAACACGGACATGCCTTTTAAATCCCGGGAAACATATTTTTATTTTATTCAACAGGTTTTTTTTAGGAATTCGTATTTTACATAGTAACTATTCAGCTTTATGCAAATACATGTTGTATTGGTTACTAAAGTCCTCCCTTTCCCTCACGCTTTTGTAGCTTATCGCGGGTGAGGTGAGGACTCGGTTTCACTATACGCATACATTTGCGGCGAGTACATACACAACACGCGGCGCTATGTATGTGACAATATACTCAGAAAAATATTTCCGGGAATCGAAGAATAAATCCCGGGGCATACCCATATTAACTTATCATTCAGGTTCATTGACCCAAAATAGCACTACCTACGCCGATCCCTAGTGATTACGTACTAACTCCCCTAGATTCAAGCTCTTTACTAACACAATGGGTCCATTGTTGTCTTAATGAATAAATAAATAATATCGAATATCCTTAATTGTTAACTACGTAATGTCTAAGTTGAGGGTTCCCAGAAAAAAAAACGAAGGAACACTTTCATAGCTTCAAGTGCATTAAAAACACGCAACGTGCACCTTAACTCAGTATGATAAGGATCATTTTAGAGGATCCAAGATAGAAATATGACTAGATTTGTTAGATTTCAAACTAAAACTGCGCGCTCCTCTATTTCAAGTTAACATAAAGTACATTTTAAAATGATCTTTATGTTTTCATTAAAGGGGGGTGTGCATTTTGAGTTAGGGCCCTATGCACACCGAGTGTTTTAAACGCGTAGACGACACGCGTTTACGGCGACGTAGATTCTCGTAAGAATGTAATTGAGCTATACAGGTTGTTTGGTAATATACTGACGATATTCAAGTGACGGTTTCTCAAAACATTAATCAGAGCTGCATGCAGAATAGCTTGTCAAATCATGACAATTTATTCTGGGGTTGGGCATTAGGCGACGGCGCCGAAAACGCGCGTTAAAACACGCCGTGTGCATTAGCCTTTAGTTATACTGGCCTCACTGTCCGTGCAATCGGTCTCTGTGTAATAATACCTCCATGGTTAAATCCATACTTGCTTCTAAAGCTGGCCATACACGAGGAAGCGACTCCACAAGATTCCACGCCAACACTCCAAAAGACTCCATAAACGTCGGTGTGCGAAATCTCAAGTGGAATGCATGGAGTCCTTAAGAATCTTCATATTGGGAGGTCGGGCCTACTCTCGCCCGTCGAGAGTGATGGTGCAATACAAAAGCTTGAAAAGCAACGATCACACGTGTTTGTTTTTTGTGGATTTCCTCTTTCTGAAGTTGCCCATTGAACGTAGAATCTGTAAATAAAGTAATAAATAAATGCTTGACATTTTTTCATAGTACATATTTATTTATAAATTATTACCATATGGATAATTTTGAAAAATTAATTTTACTTTCAGTAAGATAGACCATGGTAGGTTTCCATACCCTAAAATGCATAGTGATTTTTTATTGAGATTATTGGACATGGATTTAGCAAATAGTCCACCTGATGTTAAGTGGTAACGCACGCCTATAACAAAGTATTGCCTCGTAGGTTACGCATCTTAGGAACGAGTCCTACTATGCACTGCCCTGCGTCTATTAACTTGAGGCATACAGATGTAAAGCCGAGTGTGTCTGTAATCATAGCCACTTGTCCACATCCATATGTGTTACGTTTTCGCGACTATGCCGGCTTTATCCCTTTTCAACCCTTGGAACATAGGTTTCGTTCTTGAGCTTCCACCTTCGTCTGGTCAAATAAGGCACACCAAAAGTCTCAAAAAAACTTCCGCGCGCGCCCGTCTGTGGCCGCAATAAATGCAATTCGCGCTCAGTTGGCACTAGTTGGCAGTGCGCAGCCGTTGGAGTAGGTCGAGTATGTTTCTTTTTTTTATGAGTAGTTCTGAACATTTTACACAAAGCTACCAAAGAAAAACTCGAAAGGACACGTCCATTTCCCATTGCCAGTATATGAATCATTGCTGCATGGCTATACTGGCAAACAAATACACCTAGATTAGTTGTAGTTTTTTAGATATAGGTACCATTTAATTTTTTTTGTAATTTAATTGTGTAATAATTTGTGTTTATGTATTTTATTTTGTGTTAGTTGTTGATAAATTATGAATTTTAATTTGAAATAATAAGAGTTAATAATAATTTGGAGTCGCGGCAGTGGAGACTTCGTGTGTGTGCTCGTTTTAACTCGCGCGCCGCGGCCGCCAGACTCCACGAGACTCTGAGTGATGGAATCCGCGGTGTCGCCACGGACCGAACGCACGCCACAAGCGTGCCCTGCGTGTTTTATATTACCTGTACATTTTCGTCATCCACATCCCTGTCCATGCCTGACACTCCAGGGAGTTGACTGAAGAGCTTCAGCTTACTCGGGAGATAGATCAACCCCAGGAGGGTAATTACTGAAAAAAAAACATTAAATTTTCCTTAGTTAGAATGCTGATGAAAATTGCATACGATAAACGCTGATTACCTAAATCTTGGGAGCATACAATATTACAGTATTATGTTAGAAGATTATAGTTTAAGTATTATTCTACGTTTTGTTAGTAGATAATTTAAATAAGATTACATTAACACAATAACACACATTATATAATAGAAGATTATTAATCGAGGGGATAAAGCAGTATCTTGCGTCACGGGCGCTATTGACTCCCGAACGTAGCGAAGGATTCTAGAGTTACTAGAGAGGGAGTTACTAGAATCCTGACTGCAGAGAGGGTTGTAAGCACGCCCAAGATGCATACAGCTTTACCCACGAGCAGAATACTCTGCTTTTCACACTTTCTGCGAGACAATAAAAACCAAATCTAGGTTGGTGCATTCTGTGCAGAGGTTAGTTCGATTTACGAATAAGTTCTTATTGGGTCTCTTCGGTACAAAATTTTAATACAGTCGAGGTTCCAAATTCAAATCAAATTATGCTTGGGAGGGCATAATTAAATTCGTACAACTTTACTCTCGGCTCAGCCCAAGGGCGGATCCAGCTTTGGTGCCGGGGGGGGGGGGGGGGGGGGGGGGGGGGGGGTCCACATAGTCGTAGTCAAGTAACAAGTTATAATTTAATTTTTATTTAATTTTTATAATCATAGATACAAGTAAAAAGTAGGTATTTTATTAATGTACTTACATACTGTACTTAAAAATATCTATATTTAAATAACTAAATCAATTTGTCAAATCAAAATATTATAATAAATTAATTAAATAATAAATAATTAATAATGTAATTACATAAAATCTATATTGTGACAAAAAATATATTTTAACATTTTAAATTAGTGGTCCACCTAGGATCTGGACCCAGCCCAGAGGGGGGTCATGACGCCCATGACCCTCCCCCTGGATCCGCCCTTGGCTTAGCCGTAGAGATTTAATCACCTGCTTTCGGTGAGGTTTACACGACAAATAATTTGACATTGTCGAGCAGGTGGTGTGAAAAAAATTATAATCACAAAAGTATGTCAATAATTATTTTATCGCGTTTGTATCTTATACGCGATAAATACCCGTAATATGAGTAATAAATCATATACAGAGAACGCGAAAGTTTGAAAAAATACTATGTCTATATTAAGAAAAGTAAACTTTAGATTTGAAGATAGAACTGATTATAGACGCTCAAACTGCATGACTGTTACTAACCCATTTTAATTTTTTTCTCTAACCTATCTCGTCCCACTGCTGGGCACTTGTAGACACCATAAAGTTAGTAAATCGTTTAAAGGGCAAGGTGTACGCTTTTATAACAAACTCCCAAGTGATGTACAAAAATTGACAATTAACAAATTTAAAAACGTAATTAAACAACATCTTTATAAAAAAGCCTACTTTAAAATATCGGATTATTTAGTTAGATGATAGAGATGCTTGGGATTGAAATTGCTGCAACTCGTTTAAAAATGTTACAATTTAGACGTAATTTATTTTCTTTATTGTATGTATTCTAAATGGATCATTAAAAAAACAAACCAGCCTTTCTTTTCTGGCCTGGTCGCGAAGGAACAGGCAGTAAAATTGATGTTTCAAAGTGATCCTTGTGATTTTAATGAATAAAAGATTTAGACTTTGGCGAAGGTCTCCCCCAAGTCCCTCCAAGCATCCCTATCCGTCGATATCTCCCACCATCCTCTTTGGAAGGTTTCTAACCACCATCTACTAATTCCATAAATGCCTAAAAAAGGGTTTCTGCAGAATAACCGCTTTTACCATCAGGTGGGCCGTAAGCCTGTTTCCCCACAAATGACACAAAAAAAAAAAACAGCGGTGAGCTGTCGATCGGTGGCGAGGCATAATGCTGAGCTGGAACCCATTTGCTGCAGTAGCACACACACACCTATTTGACTCTTTTTAATTTTTCTCTGACTACACTGTAAATTTATTATTTCATTTATTGTTCCTATGCTTGTTGAATGTAATTTTCTGTTTTCTCTTACTTGTGCTTTCTTCTTTGATATACCTTTTGATTGTATTGTGTGTATTTGTGTATGCTGTGGTAGCAAATAAATGTCTGTCTATGTCCATATGAATTGATGGATTATATATTTACTCACTGTTCAGTACGCAAGGGAAAACCACATAAAAGTTTAGATCTGTAGAGTGGAAATAGAAAGCTTCCGTGAAGTACAGGATTATTGTGAGAGTGAGCGACCAGTAGCCCATTGAGACAACCCTGAAAAACAAAATACAAATTATGAATGTTTGTCTATTTATTTGTTTGTTACTCAATCACGTCGTAACAGATTTCGATGAAATTTATCATGTACGCGGATTAGAACCTGGATTAACACATAGGCTACTTTTTAGGGTTCCGTAGCCAAATAGCAAAAAACGGAACCCTTAACGTCATGTCTGTAGGCCGCCTCTATGGGAATCTTCAAATCCAAACTCTTTAAATACTTCATCTCTCTTCAAGATACCCAACAAAATTGAGCACTTTATGTAGATATATTTGTGTATTTCGTTTATGTATGTGTATTATTATTATTTTTAATATTTGTAAGTTTATTTCTAAGCTAAAGTTTGATTAAATTTCCTTTTTCTGGCACTACCACTTTCTCCACACTACACAAAGGTTAGCTGGAAGAAAATGCTAATTAGCATGAAGTTCGCCTATGTATCTTTTTATTAGTGCAATAAAGAATTTTCTAATCTAATCTAATCTGTCTGTTTGTCCGTCCGTGTGTCACAGCCACGTTTTTCCGAAACTATAAGAACTATAGGTACTGTTGAAACTTGGTAAGTAGATGTATTCTTTGAACCGCATAAAGATTTTTATACAAAAATAAAAAAAAAACAATAATTTTTGGGGGTTCCCCATTCTTAGAACTGAAACTCGAATTTTTTTTGTATCAAACCCATACGTATCTATGGATAGGTCTTCAAAAATAATATTGAGGATTCTAATGTCATTTTTTTCTAGACCGAATAGTTTGCGCGAGAGACACTTCCAAAGTGGTAAAATGTGTGTCCCACCTCTGTAACTTCTAAAATAAGAGAATGATAAAACTAAAAAAATATATGATGTACACACGGCTACACATCAAGCTATACATTTCCAGTATAAGCTGACCTCGCATTGTGTGGGCTTTTCGTAGAATGATAGGTCAGCTTATACTGGAAATGTATAGCTTGATGTGTAGCCGTGTATACATTAACATGCAAACTTCCACCGAAAATTGGTTTGAACGAGATCTAGTAAGTAGTTTTTTTTAATACGAACTACAAGAACTTATATATTATGTTACTTGCTGCTACGGAACTTTTTATTCCTTTTTAGTGAATCTCAGCGGTAAAATGGATATCTATTGGGATTTTTTATGTGCCCGTGTAGGGACCGAGCAGTGCTTAGGCAAGCAGAATTGTAAACAAAGGATTAAGGAAAACAGTCGAAGCGTTCGGTCCGGCAGCGTCTAAAGTCTAAGTCTCCGGTCTAAACTTGACGAGCGCAGATGGCGTTTAGCCCTGTAAGTTTTTGAAGAGGCAACTAGCGCAAGGGCACCAGTTAGGTACGTACCTCGGCTTGTGCCGTTGCCAGGATGGGGATAGGAGAGAAACGCCTGGGTACATGTTTGTACCTCATATAGGCGGTGAGGCGACTGAAGGGACTCGTCGACCTCGCCGGCGAGGTCGGTGTATCTGTGAAGTGTTTGCTCGGATCTCCGAGAACGTGTCTAGGTTGACGGAGGGTTTATCCATCCATCTGTTCTTTAATATTGTTTAATATATGCTGAGCCAGTACACCTGTATACTATATATGTATATATATTTATAACTAGTGGTACGCCCCGAACTGAGATCTCGCGAGTTTCCCATAAAAACATAAAAAATATTATTCGTAATCTTTGACTATCAAAATAGTGCCACGAAATTAAAACCAAAAAAAAATTACCTACAGTTTCATTCAAATTACAGGTAACGGGAGTTCATGTAAGTGGTTATACTTTTTTGGGGTAGAAATTGCAGTTATTTTGGATTTCAGACTTTTGCCTATATTTGTATCACTAAAGCTACACGCATACCGAATTTCAGCACTGTGGGGTCACTGGTGTACCCTGTGAATTTTGTAAAAGTTCATTTTATATTATGGCTAATAACTTAAAAACTACACGATTTAAACGAAAACCAAAAAACGGGGTCGTAATGTACTCACAAAGACCTTTTATTAGACGTGCCACTTGACTGATACTTGATATACTTGTACTTGACTTGATAGTTTCATTTTCACATTTTTTACTCCTATTGAACCCAGACAGGTATATTTGTTGGTAAAAAAAAAACTTAAATCAAACATGTCACATGGGTTAGTACATAGTATGGGCACAATAAAACAAACAAAATTTAAATAAAGCCTATAGTCTCTCAGAAAGACTATTGATTGATTGAAAATACTTTATTGCATTTATGAAACTAGTACAAAGGCGAACTTAATGCTAAAGAGCATTCTCTTCCAGATAACCTTTGTGTATTGTAGATAAAGATGTGTAGGTAGTGCACAGGAAAGGGAACTCATGTAAAATTTGCACAGGACTAATAAAATAGCATAGGTACATACTACTTAAGGGGACACCGGAGGGACAATCGCCCATACAACACGTACTACCAAGATCATTTCTAATTGGAGCATATTTCTAACCTTATTAAGGTATTATTTTAATTTGAATAATATTTAACTAGGTTCCCAACCATATATTAGATCAAAATACTTACCTAAAATGAAATAGAAGCGTATCGCATTCTGCATGTTTTTACGTCATAAAAAACCTGTTTTCAACCTAATTGTTTCGTATTAAAAACAACAACATCTTACGTATCCTAGTCATGGGAACATAGATTATATCGTCTAATTACAGAATAACAACACTGAGAAAAATACAACAAGTTTTCAATCATAATTTTTTTGTATTACGGAACACGGTCAAAATCTAATCAAATTTAGAATCGTTCTATTGCTATCACTGTCGCTATGCGTGGCTAAACTTGGTCACTAAACAGGGATAGCGATATTCAGGCTGAAGTTTTTGACGCGGCCGAATTGAAGTTGCGTTAGGGGTTCGCCGGCGCGTTAAATACTTTTTATCATAGACTAAACTATACCAATATTAAATAAAAATACATACATAACAATAGAAGAAGTGATAAGGAAAGATTATGTTGCTCATTTTTGGTCGGTTTGACCGAGAAGGTGCCTATAGATTCTCAATCTGAATGCTTCCACTGAAGTAGCCTCGAAATAGTTTGGTGGCATATTATTCCAGAGACGAGTAGCGGTTATGGTGTAAGAGTCAGAGTAAGTAGCCGTGTTATGCTGTGGAGTCATCAATTGGAAACGAGACGATCGCACAGCTCTGTCCTCAGTTGATACGAACGCAAATCGCTCTCTAGAGGTAGCTGGGAGATAGAGGGTTACTAGAGGGTACTATTAGAGGGTACTATTCGATCAGAACCCGATTGAAGGAATTCATAATCGGTGAGTCGTACTTGTCTGCAATGACCTGCAGGATGGTGTTGGTGCTGCCTCGCACTCTACTGAGCAGTGAGGCAATCTTATATACCTTTTTTTGTAAATACATACTTAGATTAAAAAAAGAAACATCCCAGAACAAATATCTGATGTGTAAACATTTGTTCCGCGGCGGGAATAGAACCAGCAACCACCTGCGTCACAGCCGGCTATTCGCCCACTGTGCCACGGAGGTCGTCAAATGCTGACATTTGTTTGTTATTTCTTTTTACTGTTGATGTGTCTAGCTCGTAAGGTACCTGATAAAGAATTTTCAAGCACACGCAGACATACATAGCCGCCGAACTTAAAACACCCCTTTCCATCAAAGGACAAGCAGGCACACGGCTCAGTACCATCCGTACCCAGTACCACCCATCCGCACACACCGTTTTAGTTCTACGTTCTTGATGCGCACAGCTAAGGTATGGAACGCTTTGCCGTCGTCTGTTCTCCTATGGAATACAATCCGGGCCTCTTTAAGGTAAGAGTGAATAGGTTTCTTCTAGATCTTCGTGCTACATCTTAGACCACATCATCGCTTACCATCAGGTGAGATTGTGGTCATCCAAATTAAATAAATAAATAAATATTGCTGGACATTTTACACAACGCTATCTAGCCCCAAACTAAGCAGAGCTTGCATTATGGGAACCAGATAACTGATAGAATACTTATATACTTTTTTTTTGTAAATACATACTTATAATATGTAGAAAAACATCCAGACACGGAACAAATATCTGTAAATCATGCAAACATTTGTTCCGCGGCGGGAATCGAACCCGCTACCTCCTGCGTCTCTGCCGGCTATAGGTACGCCCACTGCACCACGTCGGTCGTCAATTAAAGAAACCCTTCTAGCTTCTGGGGTAATAACCTAAGCTACTAACTTAATTACTATTAAGCTAAGTCTTGGAACTAGTCTTTGGACTGTTGCCAATGCCCTGAGGCACAGCTGGACTTAATGTCAATTTATTGAGTCGCCAGGCACAGTGCTCCTAAATTCAACCATAATTCTTGATTCTTTATTAGCATTCGCCAGTCCTTCTCCATATAAACTATGCCATCGTGCGCACAATAACATAACTAGTGGTTCGCCCCGAACTGAAATCTCGCGAGTCTCCCATAAAACAAAAATATGTATATTATTCATTATTATAATTACGGGATTTATCACGTACCGTCTCATCGGTACGGTAATAACGAGACGTTATTCGGAGCGGTACGCACTCACCCTGATGAAGGTTCACGAATTGAACCGAAACATTGTCGGTCGAAACACCGATAAGACGGTACGTGATAAATCCCGTATTTATAATGATGATTGAAATCCATCACGAAAGTTTTATAGGTATATTATTAATCTTTGACTATCCAAATAATGGCACGAAATAAATAACCATAACACTTGACCTACAGTTTCATTCAAATTACAGGTAACGGGAGTTCATGTTAGTTGGTCAACCTTTTTTTGGGATATAAACTGCAGTTATTCTAGATTTCAGACTTTCTATCCAAATAGTGGCACGAAATAAATAACCATATTACTTGACCTACAGTTTCATTCAAATTACAGGTAACGGGAGTTCATGTTAGTTGGTTTTTTTGGGGTATAAACTGCAGTTATTCTAGATTTCAGACTTTCTATCCAAATAGTGGCACGAAATCAATAACCATAATACTTGACCTACAGTTTCATTCAAATTACAGGTGACGGGAGTTCATGTTAGGGGGTCAACCCTTTTTTGGGGTATAAACTGCAGTTATTCTAGATTTAAGACTTTTGCCTACATTTGTGTCACTTAAGTTACGCGCATACCAAATTACAGCACTGTGGGGTCACTGGTGTGCCCTGTGAATTTCGCCATGAAAGTTCAGTTTTTATTATGGCTAATAACTCAAAAACTACAAAGACTTTACTAATAATAATAACGGAGTCTAAATGTACTAATGAAGACCTTTCATTAGACGTCCCACTTGACACAGTCTCATTTTCCTTTTTTTTTACCCCTCTTGAACCCCAATACGAGAAAAAAAACGAGTGAAGTGAGATCTCTATGTATTTCAACAACCCCCAAACATTTTTAGCTAATTTAGTCACACCAAAATTGTGCCATCACTACCTTTTTTTTTTTTTTTTTTATGTTATTTGTGGGGAAACAGGCTTACGGCCCACCTGATGGTAAGTGGTCACCGTCGCCTATTGACACCGGCAACACCCGGGGTATTGTCGATGCGTTCCCTACACTGAAGAAACCTCTTTACATTTCTCTTCAAGCGTGCCATGTCGTAGTCTAATGGGAAAACCTCAGATGGTAGCTCATTCCACATCTTGCAAGTATGGGGTAGAAAAGATCGCGTGAAGCGTGTGGTGCGCGATACCCAATTGTCGATTATATGTGGATGAGCTTTATTACGTTGTCGAGAAGTGCGGTGGTAAAATCTCGACGACGGAATGAGATCAAATAGCTCCTCAGAACATTCCCTATAATAACATTCAACCATTACCTACCTATATACCAAATTTCACGATGATCGGATCAACGCTTCGAAAGTTATCCTCGGACAAACAAACATACATATTACCCGTGCGCGATAAGTTGGGACCTGAGCGCGGTGACGACATATGAGCGTGTTTGTACCGCCCGCAAAAAAGCGAACATAACAAGCAGCCGCCCGCGGCTTCGTCTTTGTTTTTTTTAACCTAATTTATTATGTTACTCAGGGAGGACGCTGCTTTTTATCTAATCTTTTTTACACTATTTGAATAAAATAAAAATACAATGTTTAAGTTTATACATTTATTTTATCTATTATTTACATTATCTCATCTTCGTCACTACTTAGTGGATTTATGCCTTCTAGAGGTTGTTCTTCGTCCTCAGTCTCACTATAATCACTTGACGAAGAGGTATCCGATAAATTTACAACATTTACTATAACAACAAAAACTACAACAACAAAACAATAACACAAACGAAAACTAAAAGAATTCCAGAGCGCGTCGTTACGTGACGTAGGCCAGTACGAGACTAAAAACCCTAGTAAAAAATAGTGATGCGAACGGTACAATACGGGCGCCATCGGGGAAGTGCAGGGGAAGCGGTCGGGGAGTCGCATTCCTAGCAGGTCCCAAGTAATCGCGCACGAGTAATACATACAACGCCGGTTTGCCAAGTTGAATTGGAGATCTCACTTCACTAGATCAACAGGAATACGAAGTTTTATGAAATATATTTATTATCTGTTGTTAATGAAATTAAGTTTTCTCTTCACGTAACTTTTTTTTTATTTTTTGCAAAACCTTACTTATGATTTGATATTAGTAAGTTACTTTGGGACCAATTTTCCTGATGAGAAACAGAGTAGATTGAGACCAACTTGGTTTTTTTTGACAATAACGTTATTTTATATTAACTATATTTTTTATAAATTGTAAAATATGCTTGTTTAAAAAAAAAAAAACTGATTCTAAAAAAAAAATCTTATGCCGCCGTCCTTATTTGTTCATATAGATCCTGTCCATCCAAAGGTTGCCTGGAAGAGATCGCTTTTAGCGATAAGGCCGCCCATTGTACCTATGATTTAAAATTGTATTTTCTTTTATATGTTTGTATTTAATGGTGTGCAATAAAGAAATTATCTAATCTAATCTACTTTTTACATATTTACAAAAAGACGAAAAGTAGGTAGTTTTTTTTAATAAACCTATAGTTTTCTAAGAACCTTCTTACTAAAAAATCAGGTAAAATTATCCAGATTTCATTCGACACCTCAGTGGCGCAGTGGGTGAATAGCAAAATTTGACAATATAACAGGTAGTTTTTTTTTTCGAAAAGTATTTTTTTATGTTTTGAGAAACCGTCACTTGAATATCGTCAGTATATTACCAAACAACCAGTTTAAGTAACTGATAACACAATTAAAAAAAATTACTTACGGTCTGTAGTGTATATAAAGCGTACAGTGTATAAGTGCGAGTGCTTTTAGCACTGAATACATTCCCAGCATTCGGTTTATTGTGAAGTCACCTGAAACAATATAATCACATAAGTATGAACTGACTGAATCTCAAAGTACAAGCTCGGGGTTTGCCTAATGCTGGGTACTCACATACGGTATTACTCTAAAGGTAGCATTCGCTTCTTAGCGACCGGGACGCGCTACCGCGACCCGCGACCTCGTCCGGGTCGCGCGACCCACTGCTTAGTATGGATTTATTATTGGATTATTGACAACCTCAGTGGTTTAAAACAGTGGGCGAATAGCCGGCTGAGACGCAGGAGGTAGCGGGTTCGATTCCCGCCGCGGAACAAATGTTTGCATGATCTACAGATATTTGTTCCGGGTCTGGTTGTTTCTCTATACAAATATTATAAGTATGTATTTACAAAAAAAATTATATAAGTATTCTATCAGTTATCTGGTTCCCATAGTACAAGCTCTGCTTAGTTTGAGGCTAGATAACGTATTTATTAAAAAAAAAGTATATAAGTATTCTATCAGTTAGCTGGTTCCCATAGTACAAGCTCTGCTTAGTTTGGGGCTAGATAACGTATTTATTAAAAAAAAAGTATATAAGTATTCTATCAGTTAGCTGGTTCCCATAGTACAAGCTCTGCTTAGTTTGGGGCTAGATAGCGTATTTATTAAAAAAAGGTATATAAGTATTCTATCAGTTAGCTGGTTCCCATAGTACAAGCTCTGCTTAGTTTGAGGCTAGATAGCGTATTTATTAAAAAAAAGTATATAAATTTTCTATCAGTTAGCTGGTTCCCATAGTACAAGCTCTGCTTAGTTTGGGGCTAGATAGCGTATTTATTAACAAACAAGTATATAAGTATTCTATCAGTTAGCTGGTTCCCATAGTACAAGCTCTGCTTAGTTTGGGGCTAGATAGCGTATTTATTAAAAAAAAGTATATAAGTATTCTATCAGTTAGCTGGTTCCCATAGTACAAGCTCTGCTTAGTTTGGGGCTAGATAGCGTATTTATTAAAAAAAGGTATATAAGTATTCTATCAGTTAGCTGGTTCCCATAGTACAAGCTCTGCTTAGTTTGAGGCTAGATAGCGTATTTATTAAAAAAAAGTATATAAATTTTCTATCAGTTAGCTGGTTCCCATAGTACAAGCTCTGCTTAGTTTGGGGCTAGATAGCGTATTTATTAAAAAAAAGTATATAAGTATTCTATCAGTTAGCTGGTTCCCATAGTACAAGCTCTGCTTAGTTTGAGGCTAGATAGCGTATTTATTAAAAAAAAGTATATAAGTATTCTATCAGTTAGCTGGTTCCCATAGTACAAGCTCTTCTTAGTTTGGGGCTAGATAGCGTATTTATTAAAAAAAAGTATATAAATTTTCTATCAGTTAGCTGGTTCCCATAGTACAAGCTCTGCTTAGTTTGGGGCTAGATAGCGTATTTATTAAAAAAAAGTATATAAATTTTCTATCAGTTAGCTGGTTCCCATAGTACAAGCTCTGCTTAGTTTGGGGCTAGATAGCGTATTTATTAAAAAAAAAGTATATAAGTATTCTATCAGTTAGCTGGTTCCCATAGTACAAGCTCTGCTTAGTTTGGGGCTAGATAGCGTATTTATTTTAAAAAAAGTATATAAGTATTCTATCAGTTAGCTGGTTCCCATAGTACAAGCTCTGCTTAGTTTGAGGCTAGATAGCGTATTTATTAAAAAAAAAAGTATATAAGTATTCTATCAGTTAGCTGGTTCCCATAGTACAAGCTCTGCTTAGTTTGGGGCTAGTTAGCGTATTTATTAACAAAAAAGTATATAAGTATTCTATCAGTTAGCTGGTTCCCATAGTACAAGCTCTGCTTAGTTTGAGGCTAGATAGCGTATTTATTAAAAAAAAAGTATATAAATCTTCTATCAGTTAGCTGGTTCCCATAGTACAAGCTCTGCTTAGTTTGGGGCTAGATAGCGTATTTATTAAAAAAAATGTATATAAGTATTCTATCAGTTAGCTGGTTCCCATAGTACAAGCTCTGCTTAGTTTGGGGCTAGATAGCGCTGTGTGAAATGTCCAGCAATATTTATTTATTTATATGGAACACTAAACAAACCCGGCGACCGCGACGCGCGACTGCAACCATTGAACGACGCGACCATGGACGCCTGTCGCGGGGCGACCCCTAGCCTTCCGATGTCAGCGACCGCGACGGCGATATCGCCACTCTTCCCGCTGTTTTTATGGGTGACGGTTGTGTTCTATTGCTGTACAATATGTCGGACAATTTATCCGCAGCTAGGAAAAAACTTATTCTGCAGCTATTGGAGGATGAAGAAGATGATGATATTATGATTATGTTATTATCTATGCCTCCGAAATTATTTCTTGTCTTGCCAATTATTTCCCAAATATTGTCCATCACAATGTTGTCTTTATATGATGCGAGCCTTACCTACATCATATAAAGGTGGGTTTTTATTTACTAATTTTATCAACTTCTCATTCTCGTTCGGTGAAAATGCCGCCATTTCGATATATTTCTCGCCTGCTTCGCGTGACTGCACTGCTTCCGATGCGACCGGGTCGCGGTCGCCACGCCGCTCTCTAGCCACGCCCACCGGTCGCGCGACGCGGTCGCCGGGTTTGTTTAGTGTTCCATATAAATTCATACTAAGCAGTGGGTCGCGCGACTCGAATGAGGTCGCGGGTCGCAGTTGCTCGTCGCAGTCGCTATGAACCGAATGCTGCCTTACGAGCAAACACGTCGACTAATAACTACGGTTCGGGCTCTACGTACACACATTCAGCATTCATATTATCGAGCGGCGCGACGTTCAGTATTCACTAAACCGTTCCAGCCCAGAAGATGTCTCTTCAACAAAGGAGACAGTGGCTGCATTTAGCAACGTCTCGCAATTCCTAATTAATTATCTTTTGGCTTGACGTTCCATAAACAATCGCAATGTCTATATAAGTTTATAAACTCCTGAATAAACCCTTTAGAATACACTCTTAAATCCATTTCTAAATAAACACGTATTTTAACTACGCTCAGCAATGGCGGACTGACGCTCGAGACAAGGTCGACGGCTCGAGTAGGTGCGAAGGAAATTACATTTATTTAGTTCGATCGAGCCGGCTCGATGCGAGCCTTCGGCTTGTGGATTTTGCCGTCCACACGTTGATTTTTAGAGTGAAAAACTATCGAGTAATATCGAATGTGGGTACGGAGCTTAAGAGTGATGGAGCGCAGCATTTTAGGTATCAAAAGAATAGACTCATATACAGAATGAACTGACTGAATCTCAAAAGTCCGAGCTCGAGGTTTGCCTAAGAGCGATGGACCGCAGCATTTTAGGTGTCAAAGACGGGATTCAGAACTCCTCGCTGCGCTCAACGACCGACATCGCTGCTGACGTCGGTATCAAGACTGCCAAGTTGAATTGTGATTGGGTGGATCATGTCTGCCGTATGCAAGCAGATAGGTGGACCAAGTATTAACTGTATGGATCCCTGTGAATGGAAAGTGACGCCGTGGAAGGCCTAAGAAGCGTTGGCGCGATGATTTGGACGCATTTTGCAGGGACTGGCAAGATTTGGCACAGCATGGAGACATGAGGGGGAGGCCTTTGCCCAGCAGTGGGGCAGAATATATTAAATAAGAAATAAACCGACCAAGTGCGAGTCGGACTCGCGCACGAAGGGTTCCGTACCATTATCTATAAAAAACAGCAAAAATAATCATGTCTGTTGTATGCCCCCCTTAAATATTAATTTTATTTTAAATTACTTATTTATTTATTTTTAAAGTAAATAATATAACTCAATATTCTGTGAATATTTCAAGCGTCTACCTGTTGCCGTTATCAATATCGAGCAAAAAAATTACGTTTGTTGTACCGGAGCCCCCCTTAAATATTTATTTTATTCTGTTTTTAGTATTTGTTGTTATAGCGGCAACAGAAATCCATCATCTGTGAAAATTTCAACTGTCTAACTATCACGGTTCATGAGATACAGCCTGGTGACAGACGGACAGACAGATGGACAGACAGACAGACGGACAGACAGAGAGGAGTCTTAGTAATAGGGTCCCGTTTTACCCTTTGGGTACGGAACCCTAAAGACAGGATGAACTTGATTTCATCACTTTAGATTAGAAGGATTAACTTGTCAACACTACAATATTTTTTTTATAAACAGCCTCATCATCATCTACATCCACAGCCCGACTTCACCCACTGCTGGGTATAGGCCTCCCCAAGTTTGTGCCATCCGCCACGATCCTGCGCTAGTCTCACCCATTGACGGGCCGCGACTCTAACGATGTCGCCCACCCATCTCGCTGCCGGATGTCCTACCCTTCTATAGCCATTCCTCGGCCACCATTCAGTTGGTACCCTGCTTCAACTATCATCACCACGTCTTGCCAAGTGTCCCGCCCAAGACCATTTGAGCTCCATAACTTGATTCCCAACGTCATGAACCTTTGTTCTTCTACGGATCTCGAGGTTTGGAACTGGATCTAAGAGTTTGATGCCGAGCATGGTACGCTCCATGGCTCTCTGTGCTTATAAACAGCTTATTTTACAAAATTGTTCATAGAAGTTGGGATGGTTGGGGTCAGGCTAGGGGGGGGGGGGGGGGGGGGGGGGGGGGGGGGGGGTAATCTACAATACACCCCAATGAGGGATGCCAGTGCAGATCTCCTTCCCCTCAGCCAAGCATCACATTAATAATTTAAATTCAAAAGTTTGTTTGATACTTAATATCATCATAACGCTGAACCGATAATGATTTTTTTTAATATAGACAGCTGGATTGAAACTAAGATAGTTTAAATTGACAAACCACCGAATTTCGTAAAATATTAAGCAAATGTTTGTGCAATGTTTATGTTACTGTGGTGAATGACCTCCTGTCTGGTTAACAACAATTCCTGTAATTAACGCCCTGTAATTAATTTACTAAAGAGCATAAACAACAACTAGTAATTACTAGCTGATCCGCTCGCGGCTTCGCGCGCTTGTAATTTCCCATTCCTGTGGGAACTTCGGTATGAAAACTATATTCAAAACACTCTTGTCAAAGTGACGCGACACTTGTCACATGGCACATGTAAATGATTTCACGTCAATGAACAATGGTTAAATTATATGAATTGCACAAACAAAAATCGCGATTAAAAACTGGGGGGGTGGAGATAGGAGGGTGAAAAATACTTTACGACTTACCAAATACACAGAAAAAATTCATTAAAATCTTTCGACTCATTTCGGAGTATGACCACAAACACCGTGACACGAGATTTTTATACATTACCTACAGAAGAAGGTTAGATAACATGAATTACGGAAAAGAGATGGAAAATTTTTATGATTATTATTTAATATTTATTTAATTATTCTGGTGAGATGTGGCGACTAATTGCAAGATGTGGAGGGATATGGAGGAGTCCTTGGTCCAGAAGTATAAATAAAAAAACAATTACAGGTGATAAGTAACTTATTCCCAATAATTTATAATAAAAAAAGCTCCAAACTAGGTAGATGATTTTTTTAATTTTTTGCTGAATAGAATTAATAATCTTACCGTCTAAATTTTCACTGTCTCCATTCTGATTGAGGAAAGACCTCCTTTCGATATACGACCGGCCAGCTGTCCCCAAATCCATAAAAGCAACAAAAGCTATCCATCCGCGAAAAGCGTACAAAACTTTATTTTGCACAGCCATAACTTAAAAACACTTTCAACTAGTTCCTAAAATAAATGCCACTGTAAATACACCACGCGACCCACTTCCTGAGCGCTCAAAATATTTAAATTATAGTTTATAAGCTTTGCAAATGTATCAAAACTTACACCTTCTCAGGCTAATTTAAGACACTAATTGAATTACTCGGGCCGGTTTACCGAACGTAAATTGATGCTTGGTTCAGCGTGCATCGCACTGCGGTATTTTACCTGCAACGTGCTTTTTAGTACAGTTCGTTCGACGTTCGTTCTAATTTTAGTGTAAAATGGAATTCGCAAAGCACAGCGCAGAATCAACACGGACAAACAAACTAAAGTAAAAGCAGGCAAGGCAGGCAGGCTGAGGCAGGCGGACACACCGCCCTACTGTCATTTTCAAATTATTGGACATTGACATCAACCTGAATTGACAGCTACAAAAAAATTGCCAGCCACTCTGGTATGTATCTACCGTAGATTGAGAATAATTAATTATTCTCCATCTACGGTATCTACCTAATATACCATAAATGTCTACTCCGTTAGGTTAATATTATTCTGTGCGATTAACCGTGTTTCTGTGATGTCTACAACACAGACCACATATGGCGGGTTCCTATATCCGTCGGTAACCAGCTACGACTCGTTTCTCCTTGAAAACGTATCAAAAGTTTGACACTATTGTTTGACACTTTTTCAAGGAGATCCGAGTCGTAGTCGGTTACCGACGGTTAGAGGAACCCGTCATTAGATGTACTGCATTTCTTAAGTTTTATTAGGTTTTCACTGATGAATGGTGAGTAGGGCAATACTAAGGGGTTGGTCCGGGTCGGACCAACCACTTAGTTAGTGAAATCAATGGTATGTGAAGATATACCTTAGCTATTTCCTTAGTCACCAGTGAAAACCTTTCCGGCGGTCGTCCGGGAAGAACTTAGAGCTTTGTGACTTTTGGAACACTCGAGGTGGTATATAGCAATCGGTCGTGAAACGTCAATTTGCACATTGAAATTAGAACTAACAGCAAAGGCTAGCAGCAGTTATCTCGTATTACTATCTCGTACTAATCTCGAATCGAATCTAATCTCGTGGCACGGCTGGCCACTGGCTACTAGAACGATATAATATATCGTTCAAGTAGCCAGAGGCCAGCCGCACGCGGCGGCCGGCGGCGGGTGGCTTGGAACTTGGGACTTGCTGATTTTATGTTTTCGTTGCATGACGAGATCAATTCTCTAAATTTTGGATCTAAATTGAAAAATCATTAAAGTATCGGAAGGTTTATCTTAATATTTAACGAATAGATTAGTACGAGAACGTACTGTTTTGCATTTTGTCCCTACACTCCTTTTTCTCTGTGGTTCAAATGTAGTTTTAATACTAGAAAATAGATAGCAGTAATACCTCATTTACGTTTGAATTCAGCATATGAAGCTTCGACTTATTTGGATTTGGATTGGACATGAACCTTCCACTACTCGCCACTAGATGACGCTCATCTGTCTCTTGAGCAAAGTTAAGGATACATTGTTGCTAATTTACACTGAGCAATGCTAATAAGCTAAAAAATTAAAGACGCATGTCATTACAAGATAAGTTTCGTTGTTATTATTATTTTTAAATTAATTGGATAATACATGTATTGCCAGTTAAATAATTGTCATTTTATACGTTTGTTACTGGTCACAAAATACCTAAAAATACCGTCGCCATATTGGTATTGTCAAAAAGTTCGGGATATATTGGTGCCGATGAAAAAATGGTATCTCGCTTTATTAATTCCGAATTAACGTTAATTGAGTGATCGAAAACAATCCACTGTGACTTTAGATGTTCCGTACGCCGTGCGAGGTGTGTTATTCCGTTGGCAAATGATGTATTCGATGGAGAAATGCCTGGGTCGAAACGGTACTGGTACTCCGGAGGAAGCAGATCTCTTCGCCGGCGGTGGCGAGGGCTTGGGGCAGGAGGGCGTGCCTTCGGACGATGTGGTGCTGGTGTCTGCGGTGGCCTCGGTGTCGCACGAGATCGGTGACATCCTGAAGGACGAGCTGGGCGACGCCGAGCGCGCAGACCGCATTGGCGCAGAGCTGGCGGACTTGAGCGCTGAGCTAGGCCTTCTTGCTGGTCTGGCCGACGGAGACACGCAGCAGGACTTCCCGGTCCTCCTCAAACTAGCCGTGAGTACCTAATATGGCTGACTACTGCCATCTCTTCACTGGACATAGCTCCATCTTGACTTTATTTATCTATTTTCACTACAGACATAATCTATCTGTGTCATTGACCTTAGATTTAGTTACTTTTGAGTATTTCTAGATCAGGCAGTGGTTTTCTTTTCTATGTAGTTATTTGGGGAAGCTTCATTGCCTTTGCCTTTACTTGAAAACAGTGACAAACAAACTCAATAACAAATTGATTGTCACAATAATTTGCCAATTTCAACAGTTTCTTTTTGAACATGACTGAAATCAAACAAAAATTCATTGATGATGCATGAGTATGGCATGTGAAAAACAGGTTTGTTTGCCAAATGGACAATTCAATTAATTATTTATTTACACTTACAAGGCATTTTAAATTTAAAAAAAAGTCTAAAGTGTCATTAGCTGGTTTTAAGACATATTTAACACTTTTATTTTATTTAGGAACAAAAACCACTACATTATACTATTTAATCACAATCCATGTAGGTACATTCTGGGAATGTAAAAGTTATTAATAATGTAGCCCACAACATTATTCACATATTAAAACAAATAGGTACTTGTTATAAATAAGGAGCTGGTAGAGAGTAAGAGTACAGTAGTACAAAGACAAGTGTTGAAGTCTCATGTTTACATGCGTAAGTACAATAAAGATATACTTAGGTACTAGAAAATAGGGATACAATGTGAAATTATAGCACTAAAGTAACTAAGATGAATTCAATACGGAATCGGCAAAAAAAGGATAGTGTTAACTAGACTTTTAAATTTAGATAAGGTTAGAAAGTTCTTTAATGCGTTAATAAAATAATACATAGGCGAACTTAATGCTAATTAGCATTTTCGTCCGGCTAACCTTTGTGTAGTGTGGATAAAGTGGTAGTGCCAGAAAATAGAAAGATAAATAAACTTTAGCTTAGATATCTTAAAATAAACTTACAAAAAAACGGTAATATTAATACACATACATAAATGAAATACATAAATAATTATTGATTAAAACGGGTATTTAACGCGCATGTACTTTTTGTATTTGTTATCCCGTTGTTTCGGCTGTGTTGCTGATATTTGCTGACACGTGAAGTCTTATTACTTTTCTTCGTATTTCTCTAAAATTACCTCTCTACAAGTGTTAGAGCACAAACTGATCTGCCTTTAAAAATAAATAATCATAACATAATCATACATTAATCATAATATTATAAAAGTATTAAATTTTTTGTTGAAAAATTAATTTTTCAAAACAAGCTTTTATAAAATTCACAATCGGAACCGCAAGCAGATTCAAATGTGGCCAAACACTAGTAGCCTAATATAATCCATTCAGAAGTTCCGTTGTCTAGCATCCGTCTCCATCATGAGACCACCTCCGTGGTACCATATTGTTGCATTGTCACCGAAGTTACATATGTATTTCAGCTCCATCGGTTGAGGGGAACGGGTTTAAAATTCAGCTGCAAGACTCCACCCGGACAAACATAATATACATTGCAAGTTAATAAAAAGCTTGTAAAAGTGAGTTTGTTTGTAATGCTTTAATGCTGTAAAAGCTGAACCCCGATCTCTATAAGTTTTAGATAGATTATGACCTGGATTGAGCTAGCTAGTTATTATTATTATTTTAATACTTTCACACAAAACAGAATAGTGCTAGGAGGACTTAATATACCTACCAAAGCAAACCTATAACTAAAAAAAGTGGCACTCCTAGTGTGCCGACAGAAGTGAACATGAAAACTTGAACAATTTTTCCAATCTCAAAAAATGCCCAACGCGCCTAAAGAAGTTTTCACTACTTATCTACAGAAGTGTCGGTAACGGTAACGGTGTCGCGAGTTCAATGGTTTTTTCCCATCTCGAAAAATGCCCAACACGCCTAAAGAAGTTTTCAGTTCGATAATGCATAAAATAAAAAAAAAAATTAAATAATTTGTAAAATATATACAGCATGCCTACCTATTTAGAGAGGAAAACACGGTCTGCCTTCCTGTATACCCTGCCAGGGTTCATAAGTGAAACTATCCACCTGCAACAACTTTGTCGCCATGTGAAAGCTATAAATGTTTTTTTCTTTTTAAACTGGATAGATCTTCGTTTGACCAGAATCTCACCTGATGGTAAGTGATGATGTGGTCTAAGATGAAACACGAAGATCTAGAAGAAATCTATTCACTCTTAACCACACCTTAAAGGGGCCCAGATTGTATTCTATAAGAAAAACAGCCGACGGCAAAGTGTTTCATACCTTAGCTGTACGCATCAAGAACGTAATGTGCATGTGACTAGTGTATTGAGAATGTAAACACAACTAGAAATCTTATAATAATAAAATTTAAAATATTTAAGTAAAGCAATATTTTTATTGTTGGTTTAAATTAAACTTTAGTAAGAAGTGTTTTGGGGCTTCATTACTCTAGACTTGACTTTTATTTTTAGCCATGTCTGTTGCTAATTTCAGGTTATGGTTATAGATATTTGATCGAGCGAAGCGAGATCTTCAAATCAACTTGGGCAAATCGGCATTGTATGTATGTATTTATGTTTGTTTGTCAGAGGATAACTTTCGAAGCGTTGATCCGATCATCGTGAAATTTGATACATAGGTAGGTTGTGATGGCACAATTCTGGTATGACTAAATGAGCTGAAAATGTGAAGGGGTTGTTGAGATATTGACGATATTGTAGAGATATAACGAAATTTAACCAACGGTGATTCAGAAAATACTTAAAATAACCATGCAAATTTGCAAAATCGTAATATTTTCAAGCCCGCAATGTTCATCTATTTATATCACATTTCAGATGGGTGACCGCGAGATCGAGAGCAGCGGTTCGTCGACATCGTCGTCGTCGTGGTCTCGAGCGCGCGCGAGGCGACCCTCGCGACCAACGCGCGTGTCGCGGCGGCGTCCCATCGCTAAGGGGAAGGAGGTAAGATATACAAGATCACAGAAGTCGATCGGCAAGTATTTGGGGTCTCATAAAACCCCATAATCCTGGGGTTGTCTACAACCCCATGCACTGGGGTCAGATAAAACCTCTGGAACCATCTATTATTCTTGACCGTTTGGGACAAGTATGATCGAAAGCAGTGGTTTGTCTACATAGTTCTAGTGGATTAGGCGCGTGCGAGATGCTCTCGTGTCCCGCGCGCATGTCGCTGCTGCGTCCCATCGCCATGTCTTTGGGGTCATCTAAAACTTCATACTCAGGGGACAGCTGAAACAAGTAACAAAACGTAGTAATCTGGTGGTTCGGTCTGACCGAACTCAAAGCTCACTAGTCTCCCATGAAAACAAAAAAGAATATCATTTGTAATCAAAATAGTGCCATGAAATGTGGATCCACCGTACTTGACCTACAGTTTCATTCAAATTACAGGTAACGGGAGTTCATGTTGATTGGTTACATGTTTTTGGGGTAGTTATTCTGGATTTCAGACGTTTCTCTACATTTCTGTAACTAAAGCTACACGCATACCAAATTTCAGCACTGGGGTCACTGGTGTACTCTGTGAATTTCGTCAGTTTGGTTTTTATTATGGCTAATAAAATAACTTAAAAAGCTTTAAACTAAAAATAAAAACGACTTTCATTAGACGTGCCTTGACCGGATAATTCAATTTTGATTATTTTAACCCCAACATTTTTAGCTCATTTAGTCACACCACCTATATATCAAATTTCACGATGATCGGATCAACGCTTCGAAAGTTACCCTCGGACAAACATACATACATTCAACGCCGATTTGGCCAAGTTGATTTGTAGATTTCGCTTCGGTCGATCAATAACACTTGTTTGTCGCAGGTGTCCCGACGTCGCAGTGCAGCGGCCCGTCGCGCGGCGTGCATGCGCATCCGTAGGGTGGAGGTCGTGTCGGACGCGTCCGACGTCGGCGCCGACTCCGACTCCGACGACCAGTGGACGGAGCTGGAGGACGGCAGTAGCGGATGTGAGTATACAGGGAGGCCGTCCGACTTGCCATCGACGACCCCTAAGTGAATACCATCAAATATTTACTAGATTTAGGCCGGCTTGCACAACGATCCCTAAACGTATTTAAAATTCTTAAATTATATTTAGCCACTAAATACGTTTAGGCATCGTTGCGCAAATCGCCCTTAAAGATGGGTTACGCTTACGAGTGTTAAATAGTATCCTATAAGTACAAAAATTCGTAAGGATTTTTTTCAAACACGCGTTAAACAGCGTTTAAGTTATTTTTGTGGTATAATGCGCGCAGCCAAAGATGAGACTTGACGGGTCACGTGGTCATACCTGCGCAGTAGATAGTTCTTGGCGGTTTTGGCGGTATGCGAGGCGAGCGGGGAGGGACGGCGAGGTATGGCGTCACGCATGCGCATTCAGTCGGGTGTCGTTCCCCGCAGACCGCGCATACGCCGCTGTGCTCCCAAGTTAAGGTGGGTGACAGGTATGACAGGTCTCATCTTTGGCTGCGCGTATTATAACAAGGTTATTTATTAAATTAAACAGTTGCTTACAGTTTTAACCAAAGCATTAGCAGACTGCCTAAAATTAACACTTAAGCTCAAAATTTATATAATACTTAAATAATACCCTAAGGGACACAGAAACAGAACTAAGACTATTGTTAAATATGTGAACGTGGTACTCTTGTAGAAAGTCTTTTTGTTTGCCTACGAAAATACTGAACGGATTTTGATTCAGTTTCAACAGTTGATAGACAATATATTTGAAAGTTTTCATTGAATTGTACAACAGAGTAAACAAAGCTATTGACATTTATCCGCTGTCATTCCACAGATGTAAAATTAAATGCAAAACATGGCTTCAGTCACTAACGTACGATGATACCGAGAATATTTTGATCTCTCCTACCTAGCAAACTTAACGACAAGCTAACACGTATGCACTCACACACTCGCATCTACACACACACACACACAAACCACACAAACACTCACCACACACATACTCACACACACGCAGTATCAAATCATAATCATATTTAGAATAAACATTTACTTGTATCGACTTGTTTTAAGCTGGAACGTTGTTCGGTTTGGTTTTGGAAGAGGGCGCTGACACTGCGCTTCTCAGTTTTTTTTTAACTTTTGCAGTTGTCAACGTTTTCATTTGTCTATTGTACTTTGTTTATGTTCCAAATAAATAATTTTGAATTTGAATAATGTATTATTATGAGAATTAAAATTAAGAATATTTATTTGACAAAAATGTACTAATACAAAAATACAATACATAATTATTGGGTAGGTACATGTAACAAAAATTAAGATGAATATGTGACTACAATTATGTATGAGCCTCAGTTGCCAAACTAGACTGAAAAGCCTGTATGATAGGCAGGATTATTATTATCAGGTGTGTCCCACTGCTGGGCAAAGGCCTCCCCCATTCTTTCCAGACACTTCTTTCAAGCGCTAAGGTGGTCCAGTCCGCTCGGATATTAGTGAGCTCATCCCTCCATCTCTTTTTTAGTCTGCCACGGCGTCTTCGGGCTGTGTCGGGGTTCCACTCGGTGATGAGCTTAGCCCACTGATCACCCGACATACGGCATACATGACCAGCCCAGTCCCACTTGAGTTTGACGGCTTTCTTAGCTACATCTACGATTTGTGTTCGCGAGCGCAGCTCGGTGTTGTGAATAATGTATAATAATATATAATTAAATCATTTAATTAAGGCAACAATAGAATAGTTACAGGATGGTAATTAACTTTTTTTAAAACTAAAACCTTAGCCTAAGTACATATTATAATACAAACTTATATATATAATTATTGATTACAACGGGTATTTATCGCGCATGTACCTTTTTTATTTGTTATCCCGACGTTTCGACTGCGTTGCAACAGCCGTGGTCGCGGGCGGACTCTGTCACGGCTGTTGCAACCAGTCGAAGCGTCGGGATTACAAATAAAAAAGTTCATACGTGATAAATACCCGTTTTAATCAATAATTATGTACAGAGATCGCTAAAAGTTTAAAAAACTTATATTTATTTACTACATAAACACTAAGTTCTCTGTGTTCGGTATCCGTCCTCGGAAACGATGAAATACGACACCCAATCGACGAAATGTATAGGTCGGTCGGCGAGTGCGTTGCACTCGGCGGCGCGCTGCGTGTCGCCCCGCATTGCGGGTTGCAAGGGGGTGTGCCTTCCAAGTGGCACTTCAGTTAATATTCTGTCATATGTTCCTCAGCTGGTTCCGCTGACTCGAGCACCTCGGATACTTCCTCCAAGTCGGGCACCGAGATGGACCACCACGGTCCACCTAATACTGTGAGTGACAACTATAAAATACTAGTTTCCGCCAGCAGCTTCGCACGCGTTATTTGTCAACAAAAAGTGGCCTGTGTATCAAGCTATAATCTACGTACATACCAAATTTCATCGAAATAAGTTTAGCCATTACGACGTGATTGGGTAACAAACAAACATCCAAACTTTCGCATTTATAATATTAGTTTGATAAAATGTTCCTTAATTAACAATTCCAAACAAAGTGAATATTTATATTTAAAAAAAATATGTGTCCTCAAAAAAACTGTGAAGAAAATATCATATGAAAGAAACAAAGATAACACATTTATTTGCTCCCACAGAAAGCTTACAATAATATGGTAAAGTAGTACAAAAATATAATAAAAAATAATGAGTAGATAGGTATGTCGGTAAGGACACCATGTACTAGAACCAAACACGTTTCTAAATGTCATTCCGTAAAATAATGTTGCCAGCCTAATCTCAATAGGGATGTGATTCAGTTCACAAAAATTAATTAAATAACATTATTATGACGTTTTTGTTTCATTTTGAATGTACCTCCCTATACTTCCACTAAAAAAGATCAATCCTCTAGTATAGTAATAATAATAGGTTAAAAAAATACATTACAACTTAATATTAAATCTCAAAAAAAAACCAAACTGATTATTCATTTATGATTCACTCATTTAGCTACATCCCTATTTATTTTTCTTCAAAAACCGGCAACCCACAAAACGTCATTTTACTGCAGCTAATAAAAAGTTAGACTTTAGAAAGGCATATGCCATCGGGTTAGTATTCTAATAAGAGGGGATGGGCTTGTTTATCATCTAAACTGAAAGAGGCCATCTATTAAATGTAATATTTGGACTTGCCTCTAGCTACCCCCTTGTGGAATTTACTTAGGAATCTGCATACTGAGTAAGACATCCCGAGGATTACCATCATGGGGATTTATTGTAGGGTCGGTTTACATATTAAAATTATGTTCTGTATTTTATTTTGATATACAATAACTTAATAACATTTCGTCGACGACCCAGTAGTATCTCAGTGGATCTGGAGCCGCTGAGTCTGCGCCGTGACATCGGAGCGCTCAGCGTTTTCTATAAAATATATAACGGCAACTTCATCCCTGCTTCCCACTTCTACCATCGAACCTCCCGCAACCGGCAACGAGCTCACCCACATATTGTAGATGCGTGGAAGTCTCATACGGTGCGTTTCACCCGCTCGTTTCTTTCACACACCTGCAAGATGTGGAATGACCTTTCCCTGGAGGTATTTCCGGTGGGCTATAAAATGAACGCCTTCATGAGAGTGTAAATAGGGTATTAAGTGCTAGGCATCGCGACTGCAGTACCACGAGTGCTGCAGGAGTTTATAGGCGGCGGTGACCGCTTAACATCAGGAGGCCCGTCAGCTTGTGTGTCTACAAGTTTAATATAAAAAAAATAAAGAGTTATCTTATCTTAATGACTCAAGTCCATTCAATAAGTAAAGTGAATAATAAACCTTATGCATATAATAATAAAGTGTTATTTATCCAGGCGGATCCACCACAGCTCTGTCAGTTTCTGCTTCCACTGATCACCAACGTGCCCAACTCATACCAGTTTCGAATCCGGCATGATGACATAATAGAGGTAAAAGCATCCCCCTTTGTATACTTGAACTTTGTCGCATTTATGGCGATGACCATCTTAGGAGGCCGTCTCTGTCCTCAGCCAGAATGCAGGTGTTGGAGGTTAATGAGAAGAAATCTAAGGAGGAGATTATCTAATGCGGAGTTCCACAGGGATATCTATTTGAATAACTTGAATTAAATAAATAAATGATGCTGGACATTTCACACAGCACTATCTAGCCCCAAATCAGATAAATCCAGATAACTGATAGCATACTTATATAAGTATACTAATTATCTGTCTCTGTATACTAACTGTCAGTGGGCGAATAGCCGGCTGAGACGCAGGAGGTAGCGGGTTCGATTCCCGCTGCGGAACAAATGTTTGCATGATCTACAGATATTTGTTCCGGGTCTGGTTGTTTCTCTATATATTATAAGTATGTATTTAAAAAAACAGCCGGCTATTCGCCCACTGCATCACACAGGAATATATCTGGCAAATAAAGGAATTTCTAACCATTCCAGCTACTGAAGACAGACGATGACCAGCGTGTTGAGGACTTGCCCAGCCAGCATGAGGCACTGATGACTAACGAACCGGATGAGTAAGTTACTAAATATTGGCCTATAACATTATGGCTTACAATACATTAAAAGTATGGACCAGGTCCAACAGCATTCTGCAGGTGATTCTTGATAGATATGACTAGTTTTAATTAAATCCATACTTTCATACTAATATTATAAATGCGTTTGTTAGTTTGTTAGCTTTTCATAACTAAACAGCTGAACGGATCGTAATGAAATTTAGCAAGGAGATAGATTATATCCCGGGGAAGGACATCGGCTTTCATTTGTCTCAAAAAATAATCTTGAAGGACGTGAAATAGGTGTTGCAAGTTAAAGTTTAATTCCTCAAGTTAGGAATTATAAATTCATATTTAAGCTTTATGTAAGAAATAAATAAAATGATTTTGCAGTCTGGCCTCGGCTTTCAGACGGGGTACCCGTGACGCTTGTCTCTCCAAACGATCACGTAATTCATAAGTAGAATTTAATATTATGTTGGCTTTTGTGAAGACGCAGTAATGAGAATACACACAACAAGATAATGAAGGGGCTGAATGATAAAAAAACCGGCAAACATATGAACCACGGCGAGATAGGACGTGCAGCGGCGCGCGGAGAAGCGGGGGTGAAATTCGAGTTTAGGCTGAGGTATAGTCAACTCTTAAGTTGTTAGGCGCATTTGTTTTATATTTGTCGGTGGTGCAAATTAGTTTCAAATGTCGGATCTAGTTTTTGAGTAGGAACGAATGGTCACGTTGCGTATGCTATAGAGATTGTGTATCGGTGTTGAACTAATTTGAACCTTATTGCTTTGTTATAAGGTTGTCAGCGGAGGACATGTTCGCGTTCGAAGAGCCGCCAGTAACACCTGAGGAGGAAGCCACGCTGCTACACTATGTCTGTGGTAAGTGAATCATGATTTATAGGGTTCCGTGGTCAAACAGTAGATACAGGCGTTTGATTTTTGGCCGACTACGGCAAAGCCAAATGTAGGGTTATGTTTTTAGCAGTTTATGTATGTATGTATGTTCCACTGTAGCGCCTAACTACGCATCCGATTTTGATGAATGAGGTGTCAACGATCAACAACAATTCGGATTTCATTTTTGAAGTAAAACTTTTTTACGCACGCTTGACTTGGGAAGTAAGATGGTGAATGCGTTACGAAACGTGCGAACGGAAGTTGAGAGAGAGATAGGAAGTTAGTGAAGATAGAAAAAGAGAGAGTTATGTTTCGTATATTACTGTAGGGGCAAGAGAGAGAGGTGCGAGCACACATTTTCTTTCTCTTTTTCTCTCATAGCCAGTTACGTTTCGTATATCTAAGACACAGTGCATGCCTATTGTCTGTATCACACTATAGGAGCAAGAGAAAACAGTGCGCGCGCACATTCTCTTTCTCTCATAGCCAGTGCATGAAATATATATATATATCTCAGTCAATAGTTTGTTTGCGAGTTTGTTAGCGTTACACGAACGGTGATTTCTTGATTATTTTTCTTAATTTTATAAATTAATATTTTGAAAAAGAAGTTTTACTTCACTCGTGTTGTCTAAAGCACACTTTTTTAATTTATATTAGATAATAACAGTTTAAATATATGTATAAATTATATATTTAAACTGGATAGATGTTCGTTTGAGCTCAATCTCACCTAATGGTAAGCAATGATGCGGTCTAAGATGAAGCACGAATATCTAGAAGAAACCTATTCACTCTTACCTTAAAAAAGCCCGGATTGTAATCTATAGGAAAAAAGACGCCGGTAAAGTGTTCCATACCTTAGATGTGCGCATCAAGAACGTAGAACCAAAACGGTGTGTGTGAATGGGTGGTATATCAACTAGGTACGTAGGTTGTTATTGGCGGTGATTAAGCGCTTGACCACTAACTCGACTGATGGTAAGTGATGGTTAGGTGGAAGGTCGAGCACGCTTGCCAAGAACTGTTCACTCTGGACTCCGATATTATTAGTGGTCCTGGTGGATTCTTGACCATCCATCTATTCCATCCTAACTAATACACATTTATTGAAACCGTAGGGACACAATACAACACTTGGTTACGTCGATAATTACGCAGGCTTCATTAATCTATGCTCGGGGTTTCTTTGCGTGACAAAATCCGCAATGAGGAAATCCGCAGATGAACTAAAGTTGCCGACATAGCTCTCAAAATTAGCAAGTTGAAGTGGCAATGGGCGGGCCACATCGCTCGTAGAACCGATAACCGTTGGGGAAGAAAGGTTCTCGAGTGGAGACCACGGACTGGAAGACGCAGCGTAGGCCGGCCCCCCACAAGGTGGACCGACGATCTAGTAAGAATCGCGGGGAGCCGTTGTGCGCAAACGGCTACCAACCGCAACGCCTATGTTCAGCAGTGGATGTCTACCGGCTGATGATGATGATGATGAATTAATCTACTTAGTAGCTCATTGCACCATCTTTTTGGAGGTGCTAGAAACAGACAAGCATCTTAATAGACATCTTAAACACTGATTAACTAGTGGTTCGCCCCGAACTGAGATCTCGTGGGTCTCCCAAAACACAAAAAAAAATATTTTTAGGGCGACCTATGCGATGACGATGCCTAAACGTATTAATGGCTAAATATGATTTAAGGAGATGTGAAATCATACGTATACGTAAAATTTAAACATGTTTAGTCGCTAAATACGTTTAGGGATCGTTGTGCGAGCCGGCCTTAATCTTTGACTAATAAAATAGTACCACGAAATGGTCTACCAACTTACTTGACCTACAGTTTCATTAAAATTACAGGGAACGAGCGTTCATGTTACTGGTTACCCTTTTTTGTGGTACAAGTGGTAGTTATTCTGGATTTCAGACTTTTCCCTATATTTGTGTCACTAAAGCTACACGCATACCGAATTTCAGCACTGTGGTGTCACTGGTGTACCCTGTGAATTTTGTCAAAGTTCAGTTTTTATAATGGCTAATAATAATAACTTAAAAACTACAAGGTTTAAACTAAAAAGTAAAACGGGATCGAAATGTACTCACAAAGACCTTTCATTAGACGTACTATTTGACCGGATAGTCCCATTTTGTTTTTCTACCCCTCTTGAACCCCAATATTTCAACATCCCTCCCACATTTTTAGCTCATTTAGTCACACCAAAATTGTGCCATCACTACCTATCTGTATACCTAATTTCACTATGTTTGGATAAATGCTTCGAAAGTTATCCTCGGACAAACACATACATACAACGCCGATTTGCCAAAGTTGATTTAGAGATCTCGCTTCGCTCGATCAATAAGTACTTAAGATTACAATTGCTGTAGATTGGCATTGTCAAAGAATCTATTATCTCCTTGAAGTTGCGGAGTACGACTGAGTTGGTGGCAGCAGTTTTCCTTTGTCCCCGAGGTCTAAGATGACTCGATGAGTTCATGCAGTCCCGTCTTCAGTCTGGCCAGTTACTTTGAGGAGTTACACAGAGTTGTATGTGTGTAGGTGGAGAGCGAGGCAGCATGGCAACGTTTCAGCCGACTGAGGAATGGTTGCTGGGCGTGTTCCACTCGTGGTGTGAGGTCAGCGGACTGGTGTACACTCTCATCGGCACTAACGCGTAAGTACACTTTACAGTGGCCACCCACGGTATGTGATTTTACGGATGAGAGGTTAGTCAATTCTCTATCTACACAGTGTCCTTTAAATCACAGTTTTCTCAGAACAAACGTTCAGACCATGGTCTTCAAAGTGTTCATAACATCAAATTAAATCAGTTTTTGTAGAAAATTTACTTTTTTAAAACAAGCTTTTATAAAATTCATAGTCGGAACCGCAAGCAGATTCAAATGAGCCCAAACACTAGTAGCCTATTATATTTCATTCAGAAGTTCTGTTGTCTAGCATCCGTCTCCATCATGAGACCAAATTGGTCAAAAAAAATAGGTAATACGCTACGGCTAGCGTGCCAATGAATTTTTAGACTTATTTGTGAATTCTAGAATTTTGTTTTCTTATATGATGCTATAGTAAACTGTTGGTAGAGATGTTCTGAACAACGTTTGTTCTGGGTAAACAGTGATTTAAAGGACTCCGTGTATACTCAGGGCACTTCTGTGCATATTCTATGTTATATTGAACGCTGCACGATATCCCCTACTTAGATATTGGCTTTAAATACTAGAAATCTGTAAATTCGTGAGATAGTATCCACACTTTTTCTTCAAAAATAGACTGATCTACCACGTCTTCCAATGTAGGTGCAAGTATAAAAATGCACATTCGGATCCGAATGTAATGGCAGTAAAAATATTTATCATAATACCAGAACAAATTAAAGCACAAGAACGGGGCAACATCTATGACAATAGATTATAAAATATTCTAATGGAAAATAGTTACTTCACACAACGACTTTTTAACGACAAGATATGTAAATAATCTTCTAAAGATATGTAAATAATGATTGCACTAGCCTACTTGGATTCCACTAGAGCTGCCTAGCTAGCTTTTATATTGCTACACCCTTACTTACAGGGTACATGAGTGCTGGACTCTTGACTAGTCAATAAGATCTGACATGTACCATTTTGATCCACTTTGTATGAACGCAATAAAATACTGATTATGTAATGTTACAGAACAGTGCGCCACGTGTGCGGGCCGTGGGGCCTGCGCGTGCGCATCCCGTGCTACTGCCGGCTGTGCATATGCCGCGTGCGCGCCGAGCCCGCCCTCGCCTGTCTCCTGCGCGACCTCGTCTGGACGCTGGCGCACGGTACTACACTATATAACTACTCTGTTGTGAGACTAACTCGCTGTTGGCCTCTGAGGGCGATGCCTATCCGAACTTTTCGCGCAAAGGGTGCTCAGCCCAGTAAATTTTTTGAGGCATATAGCGCAACCGCAACTGAAGGGACTCGTCGACCTCGCCGGCGAGGTCGACGAGTATGTACTATACTATAGACTACTTAAATACTTTTCAAAGGGATACAAATACTCCCCTACCTCCCTCACCCTACCAAGTACAGATACAGATATCCCTCCCACCCTTACTTTCTTCAAATGCGTACCTTCTAAACTCCTTAAAAAACTATTTTGACAAGCTTTTTATTAACTTGCAATGTATGTATGTTTGTCCGGGTAGAATCTTGCAACTGAATTTTAAACACGTTCCCCTCAACCGATTGAGCTGAAATTTGGAATACATATGTAACTTCGGTGACAATGCAATAATATGGTACCATGGAGGTGTTCTCACGATAGGAGACGGATGCTAGACAACGGAACTTCTGAATGGATTATAGTAGGCTACTAGTGTTTGGGTTTCTTTGAATCTGCTTGCGGTTCCAATTATGAATTTTATAGAAGCTTGTTTTGAAAAAGTAATTTTTCAACAAAAAACTTATTTTCTTGTGTTTTATAGTAATGAAGAATGCAATGAGCCTCATACTATTTTCAAATGGGCCGTAAATCGTATTTACGGAACCGTTATCGAGTACCAATGTCTAACTTCCAGAGCATGATTGATGAAAATAGTATTGAGTGAAGACATGTTTCCTTGCAGGTGGCAGCACGGTGCCGAACGCGGCGCATATAATGCGCGCGCTGCGGCTCAGCGGCGACGCGCCTTTATTACCAGAAGAATGGGATATTCCGCGGCTCAAAAGAATACAATTTTCTGATGAAGGTAACTTATACTTTATACCTTCTCCCCTTAATAAGCGACCCATATTGTGCGGCCTGTACTCAACTGCTCCCAGCAACCTTTAACAGGCCGTCTCTCCAACTGGCGACGGGCCGTCCTACGCTGCGCATTCCAGTTCGTGGTCTCCACTCGAGACCCTTTCTGCCCCAACGCCCGTCAGTTCTTCGAGCTATGTGCCATGTCCACTGCCACTTTAGCTTGCTAATCCTGTGCTATGTCGGTGACTTTAGTTGGTCTAAGGATCTCCTCATTTCTGATTGTATCTCGTAGAGAAACACCATCCATAGCACTCTATACTATGGCGTCATCATCATCATCATCATCATCTCAGCCCACATCCACCAACTGATGGGTCTCCTCGTTATCACGGCACTCTCTCCGGTACTGTGTCGAGCACTTCCATTGCCTTCCCGCAACTCTCGCGATGTCGTCCGACCATCTGGCTGGTGATCTGCCAACTGGCCTGCGCCCTTCTCGTGGCCACTCGGTTGCTGCCCTCGTCCATCTACCGTCTTTCCTCCTTACCAAGTGTCCAGCCCATCTCCACTTCAGCTGGTTGATCCGTCTACCCACATCCAAGACTGGTTCTGCATTGTATTTCGATGTTGGGTATAATATGTCCGGCCCCACATGGAGTATTGCTGTCATTTATGGGCAGTAGCACCTGGATATCAACTAGGGCCGTTTGACTCTGTTCAAAGACGAGCTTTGAGAATTGTTGACGATCCCATTCTCACAAGCGGTATTGAGCCCTTAAGTCTGAGGAGAGATTTTGCCTCGCTGTGTGTGTTCTACCGCTTGTATAATGGGTTGTGTTCTGAGGAGTTGTTTGATATGGTGTCTGCACGTTACTTTTATCATCGCACCGCTCATCATCGGCAGGGAATCCAACCACACACCTTGGAGATGACGTGATGACGTACCGTGCGGTTCCAGAGGAATTTCTTCCCGCGAACACTTCGCTTGTGGGATGTTCTCCTTGTCGAGGCTTTCCCTAGAAACTACAGTATGGGTTTCTTCAAAAAGGGCGTTTGGAAGATTTTAAAGGGTTGGCAAAGCGCAAGTGATACCTTTGGTGTTAGAAACGTCCATAGGCTACGGTAACCGCTTACCATCAGGTGGGCCGTATGCTTTTTTGCTTCCTTAATGGTATAAAACAAATATGGTCCAGAATCGAGATGGCTAACATGACACGCTCCGTTGCTCGCTGAGCAACTCTAATTCTGTGAACAAGTTCTTGCCTGAGCAGCCATGTTTCAGCACCGTGTGTAAGGATAGCTTTCTAGGACACAATGCTTGAAAATCTTTGTCTTAAGGCATTGGGGAATTTTATCTAGGATGTATACTTATAATAATTAATTTGGTGTATTTTGTAGGCGCAGCTATAATTCACAATCAGTTGGTCCGGTATTCGCAACAGAACGAGACGGCGCGACAGATTATCACCACCATATGCAACTGTAGGATCTACGACAAGCCTCTAGAAAAAGAGTGAGTACTGCCAATTGCTCGATCACATGTTGGGGTTCAAAAGGGTAACGAAAATGAATAAAATAAGGAATGAGTATATTAGAGGAAGTTTGAAAGTAGCGCCAGGGATAGAAAAGTTGAGGAGTAAGAGGCTGGCGTGGTATGCGCATGTCATGCGGAGGGAAAAAAATCATGTGACTAAAAGAGTGTGGATGGATATAGAGAGTAGAGATGGATGTACTCTGTGATGAATGATATGGGTAGGAAAGTGACAGCAGAGATGACGGCTGATAGAGAGGTAATTAAGGAAAATACATGTTGTGCCGACCCATGTTCAATATGGATGAACGATTTTTATCTGTTCCTCAAATTGAAAAAATACTTAAGGAAAACAGGTACAAAGACGATAACGAGGTGATGGATGTCGTGGAGAGCTTTTTGCAGGACCAAGGCAAAACTTTTTTTTGAAAGGGATTAAAGCCTTGGAAAAGCGCTGGACTCGATGTGTAGAGAGACTCGGAGACTATGTAGAAAAATAAATTATTAAGTTATCAATAGTCATTATATTCTATCTCATTCTCACTACTTTTTGATCCCTCCTCGTATTTAACCACTGTCTGCAAAATCTTAAGCAACAGAATTGATGCACCTGGTCGGCTTAACGAGCTACTACGATTTTATGTCCCAAATAAATATATTCGGTGCAGAAGACATAGGCTTCTTGCTGTACCCTCGAGCCGTACTGTATCCCGTGCTAACTCCCCGCTGCCTCGCGCACTCACCGCCCTCAACAAACTCCTAGATGCCAACCCTGAATGCGATGTGTTTGCTGACGAACGGAAGGAATTGATGCTGGTATTTCTGAGGTATTGTGAGATTGATGTATGAAAGGTGTATAATTTAACAATTCAATTTTTCGTTTCTGTGTGTGATTTAATGAATTTATTTATATTAATGTGTATTATTTTAATTTAATGTTATTGTTAACTAGTGGACCCGCTGAACTTCGTACCGCCTTGACATGTATCTAACGCGGGCTGTCAATATACGTCACCCTGGTAGAATTGTCAATTGTTGTCCCCGGCCATCATTATGTATGAGAAAATGAATGACTTTCACAAATAATTCAATACCTAAATTAGCTAAATCGCTCCACCCGTTCTCGAGTTTTAGCGAGACTAAAGAACATCAATTCATTTTTATATATATAGACAATATCTCGGGATAACTCCTACCGAAGCATCTGTTTCAAATGATATTCATTTTTTTACATCCTCTTTGACGATATTTGCCGAACGCATTCTGTCAATTCTATGTCAAACGTCATAAGGTTACATTATAAAAGCGCTAAGGTTAGATTATAAATAATTTTATATGGTGGTTAAGTATTCTTAAATTTTCTAATTTTGCGCGCAATTTTCTTAATTTTTTCTTTCATAAGAACTTTCTCCTGACAATAAGAAATACAACAAAAAAAAAAAGAATTTGTGTATTGTGTAGATTTTTAATGTAATTTAGATTTTAATTTGACAATGTATGGTTTATGTAATTAATGTTTTGTATTCTTTTAAATTAACTAGTGTTATTGGTTTAATCCGTTGTAATGAAATAAAATAAATAATAATAGATATGTATTAATGTTGTTCGCTTCAGGTACGCCGTCGAAAGGTTCATCAAAATCTTAGAAAGCTATAAGAGTGCCTCCATCGTTCGTTTTAAGGTAAGCTTATGCTCATTAGTCGCTAGGAAAGTGGTCGAAATTCGTAATTGATATTTTTTTTTAACTTAAGCATTCGCTCCTCCTACTCCATGTAAAAGTTAACTGTACCAAATCTCACACTCCTCTGTGCGCGCGATAATCACGTATGCAGATTTTATATAGAAGTAGCTGACCCGCCCGCGGCTTCGCACGCGTGGTTTGTCCTTGAAAATGAAAACATTTGAAACGGCACACTTTACTGGTGGTAGAGCTTTTGTGAACGGGCTCGAGGAAGTGGGCACCACCGCCTTACCTTTATCTGCCGCCAAGTAGCAGTACTTGTGCTGCTGTGCTCCGGTTAGATGGTAATGGTATGCTCCTGTAATTACTGGCACATAGGCATAACAGCTAAGTCCTATAGTATGGCAACGTATCCACATAGAGATCAAGACAACATAATAGCTTGTGTTAAATTCTATGTGGATATCCATGGCCTGCAGTAGCCACTTAACATCTGGTGGACTGCAAGCTCGTTTGCCATATAAGTTGTATAAAAAAAACGTACAAAATAAGATGGTGACAAAGTTGTAATGTAGAATCTTGACTGCTGGCTCTAAGAAGTAGGTGGGGTGTAAATAGAAGGATACGAAGACTAAGGGCGGGTTCCTATATCCGTCAGTAACCAGCAATGACTCGTTACTCCTTGAATACCTGTCAAAAGTTTGACACTATTTCAAGGAGATACGAGACGTAGTCGGTTACCGGCGGATATAGGAACCCGCCAACAGAATGACAAGAATGCCAAACTTCCATTATCGGTAGGCAGTTCAAAAGTCAATAAGTCGAGCCAAAGTTAACACATTAGGGAAAGAAACAGGGTCCAAAAGCAAGCCAGGGTCAGTAAAAACAGAGAAAGAAGTTCAAACACAGCACTATCGTAACAAGACGTGACGTAGCCACTCACTTGATGCGATGCGACTGATTATTGTAGCCGTCCGGCGCGGCGCGTACACAACCGTTCCCCTCCCCCGCGTACGCATCCCTCTCCCCACGGCCCTTACATCGCTCTTCTCCCTTCTCGCTCTTGCTACTGCATTGTATAGGAGCCTTTATGTATGGATATAGTAATCGTGAAACCGTTATTTTATGTTCTTTAAAACAAAAAATGCTGGTGTTTGCATGGCTGTAACTCAAAACGGACAGACTTTTGGGGAAAGTTCCAATAGTATATTTTGATGTACTATTGTATGCCAATTCAAAAATGTGCTGCTCATTTTTATTGGACTGTAGACCAGGATGCCCGTTCTCCTTTGAAGAATACAGGTTAATCAAAAAAACTTCAGGAATACCTCGCGCAACTTCCATCATAATTACATGGTCGCGTCATGCCAAAATGGTGTCAGCTCAGCGTGCGCCAAGTAGGTAGACTAGAACCTAGCTACTTAACGCTGGCGCAGTCCAGTCAGTTGCGCTCCTTCTGTGCAGTCGGGTAAACAGTAGCCTATGTCCCAATCTCGGTCACAATCTCTCTATATACCAACGGTACATAGGAAAGGCATCTAAAGAATACCTCATAATTTACTCCTTTATGGATGATTTTGCAAAAATGTTGAAACACGTATTTCATTATTTCTTACCAGGAGTCTAAATATGAATTTTCAGATCCCTAACTTGAGGAATTATGGATTGCTCATACAAACTTTCAACCCCTATTTCACCACCTTCAAGATTATTGTTTAATCCAAAATATAGCCTATGTCCTTTTCTTTATTCTTTATTGTACACAAGAAAATATATTAAAACAGTACAGAAATAGAGGGCATGTACAAAGGCGAGCTTAACCCTAAGAAGAGTTTTCTTCCAGCAAACCTTTGAGGCTAGAGAGAGAGAGAGAGATGATTTTAAAGGTAGGTTTTTAAGTAGGTTTGATTTTTAAGGATGTCCTTTCCCAGGATATAATCTATCTCCTTGCCAAATTTCATTACGATCCGTTCAGCCGTTTAGCCGTGAAAAGGTAACAAACTGTACGGGCCAAACCATACATTCAGCAATATCATTGTTTAGCAGGTATTTGAAAGTTGATCAATAAAGTTAATTGCAAACTCACATCGGTCGCGTGCGGTCGTTTTAATCTAACAAACCCGGTCCCATCAACTATCAATATCAATCGTATTGTACAAGGGAAGCAGCAACCCCGTACATACTGGTCCTTCGAAACAGAGTTACCTTCGCATTTATAATATTAGTATGGACGGGTAAAACGTAGTAGTTGGCGGTTCAAAAAGTTTAATTTTAGATTTAATTTTAGGTTCTCGGTACCCAAATTCCTTAACGAACAAAGTGTGCTAAATATTAATATTACGCCTTATAGGGTTATACGCTAGTTTTTAAGTCAAGTATTATTTAAAGATTTTTAAAATCATTCAAGTAGGACGTAACTTGAACCCGCAACCTTCCTCTTGATACGAGGATGCACTATCTAACTGTGCTACCGGGCTCTGTCACGTCAGGGTCGTAATTAGTGAGATGATTCAGTTTACGACTAAAGCGCCGTTAGCTCCATCTACAGGAAAACTTATATACAGTTTTTGACCAGTTTTAATTGCTGAACGTTGCAGTTTAGTACATTGGCTAGAGATGTCGTGTTGCTTATTTCAAATAGTATTTTTTTAGTGTTGTCCGAAGTCCCCCGTCCCGAGATGATATTAAAACCTTGGAATTTTCTGTAAGTGTTCGGATAACACTATAATATACAATTTACAATACCATAATACAATTTAAAGTGTTTTGTTTATTGTATTTTTCAGGTGGAAATGATTCCCCTAAACGACGACCCTGAAACTATCGCATGGATCGCGGAGTCCGGTCCAAAGCTGGAGCGATACCTGCGGCCGCTGCAGGACTCGCTCGCCGCGGTCAGGCTCCACACGATGGCGACGCGGACCAAACCTGAGGCGTGTATGTATCTCCATATACAAACAATGTTATTATTATTCATCATCATCATCCACAGCTTGACTTCACCCACTGGGTATAGACCTCCCCAAGTTTGTGGCATCCGCCACGATCCTGCGCCAGTCTCAACCACTGACGGGCCGCGACTCTAACGATGTCGTCCACCCATCTCGCTGCCGGACGCCCTGCCCTTCTATAGCCGTTCCTCAGCCACCATTTTATTTTTTTATTTTATTCTTAAGGCACACAAAACAGAATACACAACCAATCAGATACAAAATATAGTGTTCGACTCTTATACCTAGATTGTATCCCAAAGCATGTGTACACAGCATGACAACTCTGTGTAGACCAGCTGAAGGGAAATATTCACTTACACAGGCAACAACAAAGTAACAACAAAAAATTAAAATAAAAATTGTATAAAATAATGAGATAAATAAAAAACAATAATCGATCAAATGTAAATGTTTAGAGAATTAAGGCCGAACCACTCTCTTTAATAAGAGTGGCCTCGATATCTTTTTTAAACTTAAATAATTTATTATTGAACATGTCAATATTATTATTAGCACTATTTATGTTATTTGTGGGGAAACAGGCTTACGGCCCACCTGATGGTCAGTGGTCACCGTAGCCTATTGACACCGGCAACACCCGGGGTATTGTCGATGCGTTCCCTACACTGAAGAAACCTCTTTACATTTCTCTTGAAGCGTGCCATGTCGTAGTCCAATGGGAAAACCTCAGATGGTAGCTCATTCCACATCTTGCAAGTATGGGGTAGAAAAGATCGCGTGAAGCGTGTGGTGCGCGATACCCAATTGTCGATTATATGTGGATGAGCTTTATTACGTTGTCGAGAAGCACTATTATTTACTAACAGAGCATTGTAAAGACGACATTCAGTCGCATGTATTCAATTTAAATCAATTTATTGCGAAATGGGTTAATAACATGTGGTTAGTGATACTTGACGAAGAGTTTGCTTCGGAAGAGACCGCCCATTATGCTTACATTTATTTGTTTATTTCTTTATATCTAGTATTTTTCAAAGTTTGGAGATTACTGTACATAATTATTGATTAAAACGGGTATTTATCGCGTATTTACCTTTTTTATTTGTTGTCCCGACGTTTCGGCTGTGTTGCAACAGTCATGGTCTCGGGTTGACTCTTATCTTCTTCTTTATATATGTTGTGTCTAGCTTGTAAGGTATAATAAAGAATGTTTGTGTACTGTTTCAGTGAGCACGTGGATGAACTACAAGCATAAGTGCGAGTGCACGGGGCCGCAGCTGATGTGCGCTTACGAACGGAAACAGTTGCTCAAGTGAGTGCAACAAATCTTACTCAATATCTAAGTCTTAACCGTGTATCCCGCCCATCCTAACTTACGGTGCGCAGACATGCTCTCTGATTGAAGCCCACAAGTCAAAGCTCAAGATCTGTCAAACGGCAATTCGTTATCTTTTTTTTTGTCCATTTACAGCCGCAATTTGTAACTTGTAATTCTGTAATTTATTTAATTTTGTTTTGACAATTATTTAGAAAAGAAAGAAAGAAAGAAAAAACATTTATTCGTGACGGTACAAAATATACACAGCACACAAGTAAGATACACGCAATATAACAATATAATACACACAAAAACAGCAATACCCAACAAATGTGTGTCTCACAATTACCTATATATAAACAACCGACGTCACAAAAAGGCGTCCAACTCAGCATTTGTTGTGCTTTTGGCACAACGCTGATCTTCCGTTGGAACCATTTAAAAGTAGGATGTCACCGATGACTTACCGCACAGTACCACAATTACAAAACATAAATAAATAAAATGTATAAAAAAGTGGCTAAGGATATTAAGTTATAAAAAGTAAAAAAACAAAAATTTAGACGATGTTATTTTTTTTTTTATTAGAAGCGTTTTACCTACCTATAAAACGCATATTAATTTACTTACCTTATTCGAAGCTTATTTAATTTGAGAGAGCAACTACGTTTCCCGCCTAGCTATTGCTTTGACTCCCGATACTATTCCTGTCTTTGTCTATCCCCACCACGGCAGTGGCGCGCGTTCCGAGCGGCGCCATCTTTATACTTCATTGGGTCGAAAATCACCAGGCAGAGTTAAAAACATAAGCTTCGAATAAGGTAAGTAAATTAATATGCGTTTTATTGGTACGAGTAGGTAAAACGCTTCTATTCATTTGACTTGACCGTTATTCGAAGCTTATTTAATTTGAGACCTGTTTGTTATCGCCTGGTGGTGGTGGAGACACTGACGCCAATGTGAACCCTTTGGTATATTAAAACCATGGAATCAAATAAGAACTGTTGTTCCAACAACAATATATGTATTAATTATTTCTAATAAATAAGTTTTATAACAAAAACAGCAATTAAATAATATTTAATCAACTGGCGTACATAATCTTGTTACAGAGGTATTAGTAGATGCAGGTAAATCGATCGCCTATAGAACTTACAAAATGTATTTTGAGAGCGCCAATTTCCTCTGGAGAGTATATAGATAGATAGATAGATAGATAATTTCTTTATTGCACACCATTAAAAATAAAACAAACAAAAGAGAATATAAAATTAAATCAAAGGTACAATGGGCGGCCTTATCGCTAAAAGCGATCTCTTCCAGGCAACCTTTGGATGGACAGGATCTGTGTGAACAAATGAGAACGGCGGCGTTAACCAAATAATTACTAACAGAATTAGTACATAAATGACTAAAATAAAATATACATATAAATAAATATAAATAATTTTATAATATTAAATAACCTACTTCAAAATACATCAGGTAATTAGAAAAAACAATAAAAAATTATATACAAAATTTAAAGTTGCAAGTATATCCTCTATTGGGAAATTTATCAAGCCAATAGACGCTACCGCAGACCTTATACTTCTAGGCGTTGTAGTTATACCAGCATCATTAATTAAGGATTTAATCCATCCAGAAAATAACAGTCTTTAAAGCAGCTCTTGCTTCACCTCTTACAGAAACAAACAAATTAGGAATTTCAGCAGTAAATAAATAGCCTGATTTGGATATCCAATAAACAGAATCCAGATTCTTGTCATTTAGGTTAGAAATCAAATTCAGCTTGATTGCTTGTAATCTAAAGAATTAGTCTTCGAAACGAAGGCAGGCCGTCCAGCCGTCCGAATCCTGCCGAAGGCAGGATGGAATCAACAGCTTCAATATAATCTTTATATTTATGATCTCTTTAGATGATCTCTCTTAACAAAGTTAGATCTGGAATCCTTCGCTCTAAAACCAAAAGTAATAATATCGCAGTGTTCCCTTGTGCTTGGAACATATGATAATATTTGAACAAATAATTGAACGTTATAACTGCTTAGATATGAAGCAAAATTGTCTATGATTTTTAAGATTTTTAAAAGGTTGTCTATGTTCCAGACTGGTGGTTTGGTTTGAACTGGCTTTTCTAAAACAATGGATTATAAAATCAGTATGACCAAAATATGGGAACCAATTGGGTCAGAAATATCTGGATTGTAATATGTTGAAATAATAGACTTATGCAAAATAATGGTATTGTATGATAATTTGTTAACTAGATGAAGATAAGATAAAATCTGGCAACTTCTCCACCGTTCGGATTATGAGGATTAATATGGTGCTGTACAGACCAGCGAACCATTTTTTCCAATCGACATCATAAGTTTTTCGTGTAGCAGCCTTGACTTTCCGAAAAGCGTGTCTTGGCTGTCATTTCAATATTTTATTTTATCCGTCCACCCCCACATTTCCACACTTCGAGGGTCATGACCTGTATGTAGCTTGGAGGAGGAAGACCCGTTGAGAGGTCGACCAGGACTTGATCGAGATGTCAGATTGTGAATGGGGCTGCTAATGTCAGTCTTTTCACATTCGACTCGATGCCAACGTGGGATTAATACAAGGAAGATCCCTTGAGCATTGTTTAAGTGGCACAGAACTTTGGGAACGAGAAACGGTAGGGGCAATATCCATGCGCAGGGGAAGTTCCACACTCAAGAGAACGCGTCGTGAAACAATGCTTGGTGATCGTTTAGATCTAGAGACACGTAATTTGCCACTAATAGCCTCGACTGGAGGCAAAAAGATCTATTACGGGAGTTCCCCATTTGCCGAACACTCTCTCCGTGCATTTTTACAAATGATGCTATTCTGGATGATCGATGTCTCGACAGATGTTCGGCGTGACCATTAAAAATCCCGGGAAGGTGAAAAATATTCACGTGATTCCGATACTTCTCTAGAATCTGAAAGTCTTTGTAAGTTAGGTTCATGAGAGGCCCAGACGTTCCACCCTCGTGATGAAGGTATGCGATGACTGTTTTGTGGTTGCATTGAAATAAAACTATGCTCTGAAGCTGACAATGACCATGCAAAACCTTTCGAATAGCCAGCATTTCATCTGTTTGTAGAGAAGATGTTTTTCGTGATTCAACCAAGAACCTGTCAGAAAAACATTGTCTAACCGAGCTTCCGTCGTGAGGTAGTGAGACGGAGGAGACATGTGAATGGCTGATAGACGCTTGAAGTTTGTGAGCCACCACTTCACGTCGTGCCTGACCTCGGGTGGAATGTAATGTCATTTCCAGTTTGATTATAGCATCCTGTTCAATAAGTTCAACAGGGCTCGTAAATTGAGACGACCCTTGTAAAATTTAAGAGACCTACGAGGCTTTGAGACTCTTTGAGATTCGTGTCTTCCTTGTCTATCATGTGAGAAAGTTAAAGCCAGAACCAGGTACCTTTTCGATGGGAAGATTTTTTTTTCATTTATCTAAGGGCTCCATTGGATACCCAAGTAAACTTAAGTCTGTGTTGGAATGAGCATAGACTTTTTGTAGTTCACTCACTGTTATCCACTCTAGAGTGTGGGCAAAAGATGTTACGTGGTTCTTCAGAACGTCCCGTTGTTGATGAACAATTAAAAAATCGTCTAGAGAAATCAGGATTTGAATCCCTTGTCTTCTGTCCAATTTGTTATCGTAGCGAACGTCTTGGGGGCCGTGCTCAGACAAAAAGGCAGAAGAGTCCTTTCTCATAGCTGCTTTTGATACATTAGACGTAGGAAACGTCTGTAGCTGGGAGAAACGCGCACGTAAGTGAGTGATATATTTTGCATAGCCAATCTCTCGGTTGCAGAAAGTCCGGCACCCGATAAACATTCAGAAGTTTAAATGTTAAGCTTTCACAGATTGATCTGCTAAGCATTTCAAAAACATAAAATTTTGTCAAAGTTAGTTTGTAGCCTTATGGCTTCCCTTTAAATTGAAAATGGGCCGAGAGCCGTCGCTCTTGGGAACCAGGAAAATCAACAATAGAAATATTGGAGATAGGTTTGCTCGTTCGAGAACGCCCTGATCTCTCATTTTGTCGATGACACTGTTCATCTCGACAGAGAATGGAAACTCGTATGGTATTTTAAGCAACCTTGGTTTTTGCGAAAGGGTATGCGATACCCCCATATTATGATCTTGAGTATTACTCTTGGTGCTCCTAGTCGTTTCCATTGGTCCAAAAACTGAGCAAGATGGCCTGCTCTGAACTTCAATACTTACGTCGCTTTCCACTCTTTTTATTATTGGGCGGCCAATAAGCACGTTTCTGTCCAGGTCTTCATTGATTTTGTGACTTGGGATATTCTCGAGTTGCAACACGTCCACGAAAAGTACCACGATTATTCGGTGCGACCGAATGAAAGTTATGGCAAGCATGGCCATGCCAGTGCGATTAAAACCATACTGCGAGGGCGGTTGAACAGCTGAGCAACAGCTGTGTGTATTATTTGCATCACAGCACGAGACACAATGCTGATAATCCTGCGAGGGTTTTTTGTGATGTACGTGCTCCTGCGATCCAAATCTGCGTTAGATTTGGTCGTCTCAACTGGCGAAGTCGAAGTATTAGACTTTTTCAAAAGCCAAAAAGATTTACGCACCCCACCAGCTTTCTCTACTACAGCTGTAAATTGCTCTGCATTGAATAGATTCGTGCATGGTGCAGGTATCTTTCGTAGCGTTGCCTTTACCAGTGGATCTTTCACCTGATTAGTCACACAATCCCTTCGCATTTGTAGGATTTCTGCGCGGGGGCCGCACACCAGCTGTAACATATCTGAAGAAAAATCTCCATCAGAGACAAGTTCCAACAATTTATTTTTAAGAACCCTGCTATCAGAGATCACTTCTCTTGAAAATTGCGTAAAGGTGTTACACAGTTTATAAAGAGACGGCTTGCTTTAGAACAGCTTTAGCACATCGTTAGAACAGCAAAGATCTTATCAGAGTAAATGAGGTGGCGAGTGGACTGGAAAGCCCCCACCTCTTCATTGATTTCAATATCTGGAAAACCCGGCGTGTTTCCTAATCTCATTACAACAATCAGTGGGAGTGCTATTTAAATACTGAACATCGTTTAAGATGACGTGGGGATAGACAAAGACAGGAATAGTACCGGAAGTCAAAGCAATAGTTAGGCGGGAAACGTAGTTGCTCTCTCAAATTAAATAAGCTTCGAATAACGGTCAAGTCAAATTAATGATAATTTTTTATTATATATAGATCTTTTGACATTCTGCAATTATTATAATTTATAGTAATGACAAGGAGGATCCTTTACAGCCGCAATTTGTAATGTCTTTTTTTTGACATGAAATACATTAATTACGATTTAGCATTGCCATTGATTGACTTATTTGACATTGTTTTGTTCTGTATTTTATTGAGTTTTCTCTTATTTTTATTAATTTAAGTTGACATTCTTCGTTAAAATATCTTAATTAAGTCCCGATACCTGTCTGTTTGCGCTACTGTAATGTGAATTTTATTGATTTATTCTAGATATGACGTAACTTAGTGTTCTTTAATATACCTACAGTGGAAAAAAAATGGAGCGCAGCATTCTCGGCTTTAAACGTGTCGACCGAGTGCGTAACACCATGCTGCGCTCACTTACCGGCATTGCAGATGTAGGGAAGAGATCGGCTGGGCTTAAGTGGGAGTGGGCGGGCCACGTTGTCCTAATGCACTCCAAGAAATGGGTCCATATTGCAACATCATGGACGCCTGAAGACGGAAGGCGACGTCGGGGTCGGCCGAGAAAGCGTTGGCGAAACGATTTCAACACATTCCACAAGAGGATGGTGGGAGATAGCGACGGATAGGGATGCTTGGAGGGACTTGGGGGAAACCTTTGCCCAACAGTGGGACGAGATGGGTTAGAGAAAAAAAAATGTGCTCTCTCGACCATACCTTAACCATCTCCGTCCAAAGGTTGTTTGGAAGAAATCGCTTCGAATCGATAAGACCGCCCATTGTACTTATTGCATTTTATTTTGTCTGTAATTTTTATTTTTCATGGTGTATAAATATTAAAAATGGCGGATCGGAGCTTGCATATTATTCTTTAACTGATCATAAATGCGGGATTTATCACGTACCGTTCTATCGGTGTTTCGACCGACAATGTTTCGGTTCATTTCGCAAACCTTCAACAGGGGGTGAGTTTTCATAAGGCCTTTTAATTTGTAATTTTTCCAGGTCAATTTATTCGAGAATGTCGGTGCTGGGTCTCCACCGGAAGCCGGAAACTGATGAGAGTGGGCTTGCAATAAAAGGTCCCGCCGATCCGTCGGAAGAGGTAACCTAAATTACTGACTTAAACGGGTATTTATCGCGTATGTACCTTTTTTGTTGTTATCACGACGTTTCGACTTTGTTGCAACAGCCGTGGTCGCGGGCAGACTGCAATAAAAAAGATGCGGTGGTACCACTCTACTGGTGGCAGAGCTTTTGTGAACGGGCGCGAGGAAGTGGGCACCACCGCCTTACCTTTATCTGCCGCCAAATAGCAGTACTTGTGCTGCGGTGTTCCGGTTAGATGGTAATGGTATGCTCCTGTAATTACTGGCACATAGGCATAACAGCTAAGTCCTATAGTATGGCAACGTATCCACATAGAGATCCAGACAACATAATACCTTGTTTTGAATTCTATGTGGATATGTATACAACTTATATGGCAAACGAGCATGCAGTCCACCAGATGTTAAGTGGCTACTGCAGCCCATGGATATCCACATAGAATTCAAAACAAGCTATTATGTTGTCTGGATCTCTATGTGGATACGTTGTCATACTATAGGACTTAGCTGTTATGCCGATGTGCCAGTAATTACAGGAGCATACCATTACCATCTAACCGGAGCACAGCAGCACAAGTACTGCTATTTGGCTGCAGATAAAGGCGGTGGTGCCCACTTCCTCGAGCCCGTTCACAAAAGCTCTACCACCAGTAAATATATAAAATGTAAAATAAAGTATTATATTAAAGTTTCGCGATCACTGTACATCATTCCTGATTCAAATGGGTATTTATCGCGTATGCACCTTTTTATGTATTACTTAACTAGCTGTTATATGTTATAGCCCCGGAACAAATGTTTGCATGATCTACAGATATTTGTTCCGGGTCTGGTTGTTTCTCTATTTATTATAAGTATGTATTTACAAAAAAGTGTATATTAGTATTCTATCAGTTATCTGGTTCCCATAATACAAGCTCCGCTTAGTTTGGGGCTAGATAGCGCTGTGTGAAATGTCCAGCAATATTTATTTATTTATTTGTGTTATCCACGACCTCGTAAGCGTTACGCTATTAAGTGTGTAGGTAACTTAGAAATAAACCTAAATTCGCAGGTCGCCACTTGACTTGACCTGATTTCTATTCTACGTGCATACTAAGTTACATCGAAATCGGTTTGAGCCGTTGCGACGTGATTGAGTAACAAACAAACAAATAAATAAACAAACATCCAAACTATCGCATCTATGTAAAAAAAAAATAAACGAGCGAAATGTTTGCGCGCGCATAACTTCCTAACGACTGCACCAAATTGCATAAACCTTTCTTTTATGTGTTCGTTATTGTCAGAAGGTTTGTAAGAAAAGAAAATATTAAATAGAATGATAGCAAATATTTAAAAATCACCGGCTGGACCGATTTCTATGAAATTTGGTATATTGATAGATTAGGATCGAGATTGAAACATAGATTACTTTTTACCTGACTGTGCAGAAGGGTAATGTTTTATGGAGAAACCACGCGTGCGAAGCCGCGGGTGGATCAGCTAGTATTATACTAGTGGTTCGCACTATACAAAGTGCTCATAGCAACTTTTTTAATAAGTACTTCTGGAAAAAATTTCGGCTACATAAAATTAAGAAAACTGATTTATAAAGTGTAACTCTCATAAATATTAATTTTATCAAAAAACTTATAAATGTGCTACAGCTTGCTGAGTTATTCTAGTTTAAGATACTATTATACTAAACTGTGTTTAGTTGTAATACGCTGGCAACATTTATGTTCAATAAAGACCTTTTAAAAACAAAACAAACAGTGGTTCGCTCCGAACTGAGATTTCGCGAGTCTCCGATTAAAACAAAAAAATATTATTTGTAATCTTTGACTATCAAAATAGTGTCACGAAATATATAACCAAATTACTTGACCTACAGTTTCATTCAAATTACAGCTAACGGGAGTTCATGTTAATTGGTTTCATTTTTAGGGTACAAATTGCAGTTATTCTGGATTTCAGACTTTCCTTAGATTTGTGTCACTAAAGCTACACGCATACCAAATTTCAGCACTGTGGGGTCACTGATGTACTCTGTGAATTTTGTCAAAATTCAGTTTTTATAATGGCTAATACCTCTAACTACAAGGTTTTAACTAAAAATAAAAACGGGCTCGAAATGTTCTCGCAAAGACCTTTTATTAAACGTGCCACTTGACTGGATATTCCCATTTTTTTACCCCCTTTTGAACCCTAATATTTCAACAACTTCCCTCACATTTTTAGCTCATTTAGTCGCACCAAAATTGTGACATCACCTATATACCAAATTTCACGATGATCGGATTAACGCTTCGAAAGTTACCCTCGGACAAACAAACGTACATAAATACAACGCTGGTATGCCCAAGTAGATTTAGAGATCTCGCTTCGCTTGATCAATAAGGAATACGTTAAAATAATAATAATGACGCTTGATCAATAAGAAATACGCTAAAATGATAATAATGATAATATTTGTTTGGCAGCCGGAACTGGTTGAACCTGATACAGCGGGCAACGAGTTACAGCAGGGAGACGGCACGGAGGCTAAGTAAGTATTTTGCACAGCTAATCAATACCTCCGTGGTGAATTATCCGTAAGATCTTGGTATCCGAATAATTCGATTAGTAGTGAACTTTACTATTCGGATATCCGGATAATTCGAATAATTTTGGGAAAAGCGTGAAAATCTAAAATAATTGTTATTAAAGTAGCTATAAGCAATGTTTAAGTTATTCCAACATTCACCATTAAAATATAAATCACTTTTAATAAGGAAACTTGATAGGTATACTTTAGATCACGTTTTCTGTCACAAAACTTAAGCAATAAGTAAGCAACTTGTCAGTCGCGACTTTCTGAATGTTTTATAATGCGACAAATATTAAAAATAAAGGATAAACATTGTTTTAAATTCAGATTACTTATTAGATACATGTATTTACTGCACATAATTATGAAATTATGGTTTTGATGTAGTTAATTTCATGTTCAAATCGTGATTTTTTGATGAATTTTACTATTTGTTTTATTCGAATTATCCGAATATATTGATCGTCACTATCCGGATAGTAAAATCACACGGATATCCGAATAATACGGATATTCGGATATCCGAATTGCAAACCCTACGCAGGTGGTAGCGGGTTCGAACAAATGTTTGCATGATCTACAGATATTTGGTCCTGGTTTTTTTCTATAAGTATTTACTTACAAAACAAAAGTATACACGTATTGTATCAGTTATCTGGTTCCCATAGTACAAGCTCTGCTAAGTTTGGGGCTAGATAGCGTTGTGTGGAATGCCCAGCAATAGTACCTTCGTGGCGCAGTGGGCGAATAGCCGTCTGAGACGCAGGAGGTAGCGGGTTCGATTCCCGCCGCGGAACAAATGTTTACATGATCTACAAATATTTGTTTCTAGTCTATATGTTTTTCTTCGCCCACTGCGCCACGGAGGTCGTCAATAGGCAAATAGGCGGTGCACCGGTGATATCGCGTACGTGAACTTATCTTTGTTGTGATGACTAATCTGTATCTTTAAGATAGTCCTTTTACATCGGAGATTGCGACAGCGTCCTCGTTATCGAAGAATTGAATGGGTGCGGGAAATATTTTCTAAAAGAGATGATGTCGGTGAATCTCGTCATTATTATGGAAGATTTACATAATGACCCTAGATTGTATCCGTTAATCAATTTAATTAATTTTTCTACATCCATTGTGTCCGATTTTTTATTTAAAACTGAACGTACGACTGCGTGATAAATCCCAACATGTTCGGATTGTATTCGGAGGTCATAAGTAAACGTACGTATACGTACGACTGATCGCATGCAGTGCGAGCGCTCCCATAGACCTTGGAAGGTCGGGATCATTCGTGCGTAGTCACGTCCTGAGTCACGGCGCATCGCGCATGCGGAACCCGTCGCGCACGAAACAAATACTCGACATGTTTGAACCTGCCCGAACTGCGAGCGGGTGCGTTACGCTGGCGGATCCGCTCCTCAATACGTGTCTTTTGATTTTAACTGGCGGATAGTGTATTCATACGACTTATAATGTCGATTAAAGAGTTTCATGTGGTAGTCTTTCTTTTTCTTTCTTTCCTACACGGATAGCGTGGGACAAAGATATAATTTCGTGTTTTCTTTTTTTTGACAATAAACATTATGTCATTAGTAAAGAAACTAAGTACTTCTTTCTAGATGCTGTAAACGTTTACTTTTTTAAAAGCGACATTTTAATATGTAAGTGTATAAATATAATATGCACAGCACTAATACACGTGCACTAAGGTACGCAATGTGCACTAAGGACAGCCGTCCGCTTATTCCTACGCTCTGCCATTTGCATGCGCGGTGCGCCGTGACTCAGGACGCAGCCTGAGAATATCCTACAGTTTCTAGCAGCTATAGGACTTAGTGGTGAACCATGAACGCCCCCATTAACCCTTTAATTCGCAGGACAATTGTGTTTTAAAAATATGTGTTTTTGGTACTTTTGGGGCTTAGTTAAAGGCCAGGGAGACCCCTAAAAATAGAAAAAAAAATCTAGCTGGTGTATTTTTCGCGAAAACATATGTTGGTGAGGAACAACACTGTCCCAGTAACTACAAATTATTCATGCAAATTTATGTTGTTCTGTACCTACACTGCGGCTTATATAGAGCAAGAAGTTTAGGGTAAAAATAAAAAACACATACCCAAAATCATGCTATTTTACTCATAAAACAAAGGTTTTAAAGTCACGTTACAAAAACTACGCACTGGTTTTGTTTTTAAAACTATTCATGCAAAGTATTAAACGATTTAAGCTGTATTATTCAAGAACTGACATGATAGTTATAATAACAGTTCCTTTTTTCAATTAAACATAAGCGTAAGTTGCATTTATTGCAAATAACGCTTGTATATCCTTTTTTACAATATTTACAACGGCCTTGCTTGCCAAATATTGGCAAATGTCCAAAGTTGTCAAAGCGTACAGAGTCAGGTGGTCTTGGCGCTACAGGCGCTTTGATTTTCTCAGCCTGAGCATCATCAGGACACTCATAGGTTCTAGCCAGCCTGCCTCTGTGTAGCAATTCGGTCACAAGCTGTATTCTAAATTGTTTCAGTTTCATAAGCTTTTTGTTGTTTGCATTTTCTTTTCTGTAGATCAACCAACCGTTATTGACGCAAATATCAATTGCTTGTACAAATAAAGGCATATACCATCTTTTTGCATTAAACTTGGATCGATATAACGACACTAACATGTCAGCTAAGTCAACGCCGCCCATGTGTGTATTATATTGTTTCACTACTTGTGGGCAATCGACGTCAACTTTAGTTTTAGTCTCCTTAGAAAATCGCTTGATTTTTTCTATGGGGTGCGAGTCTACATAAGAGCTTGCCAAGGTAACTGCCTTGTTGTCGTACCATTTTACGACAGCTACTTTCTTTTCATTGCAGACTACTTGACTGCTAGCACCTCTTCCTTTCTTTGCTAATTCTTTGTCAGTTGGCAGTTTAGCTTGGCAACCTCTGAGGCGGTTCGTCTTTATCGTGCCCAAACTGAAAATCCCATATTCATTTCTTAAGTGGTAGATCAATTCCAACGATGTAAAGAAGTTATCGAAAAACACTGTAGCAGGTTTTTCTTTTATTGTTTTGCATAGGGCAAGGACAACTTTAGCTCCGAGGCCTAAGCTGTCCTCATATTCGGTGAACGTTCGGTTTCGAAATGTATCTTCTCCAGCGTAAGGTATGAAGTCATATATAAGACCACTAACTCCTGCACGAACAAATATTTTGAACCCCCACTTCTTCGGCTTTTTTGGGAGATACTGTCGTCTACTTCCTGCTCTTGTCCCCTTATAAGGAACCATCATTTCATCTACACTGTAGCGGCGTTCTTCAGGAAGTTGCAGGCATTTCAAACGAATTGTTTCAAGTATCGGCCTAATTTTGAAGTAACGATCATTGCTTGGTATGGTGTTGTCAACAAAGTGTAGGTGTCTTCTTAATTTTTCATACTGTTTCAGAGTCATAACGTCGGCAATTTGAGGATATCTCAATGGTTTACTCCAGTAATCGCGGTAGGCTGGCATACGCACTACACCCATTAGTAGCGTTATAGCAATGAAATCTCTCAAGTCCTCTGTGGATATGTTAATGTTTTTTGTTTGGCATTGAACTGAATAAAGATTTGTGTTTTCAGTTATTAAATTCATTAGATCGGGTGAAAAAAATTGTTCGAAGTAATCGAGCGGGCTTTTTGTTTCTGCGTCAATGGGTGGTACATATTCAGGTAATTCTAGCACAGCCATATGATTAAATTTCGTTTTCTTGAATTTAAAATGTATGGGTTTTCTAACATACTTCTTCTTTCGTTTTGTCTAAAATGTAGTTGCATTTGACGACTTCCTTTTGGAACGAGTTGTAGTTGTTGACATTGGTGTCGATGGGGAGTCAGGCAATGGTGACAGAATTGAAGAAACAGAATGTAGCATGAATGGAAGTTGTTCTTGCGGCTGACCGTTAGGAAACATGCTGTTGATTACAGGTGAAAGAGGGACTGTATCTTCGTCTGATAAAACTGTATTTAATGGTTCGGGTTGGGGTTCCGGGTCCGAATAAATGTCTAAATTGTTGAGCGACGACGGGTAAGATCTCGGCTCAGAGCTGCAATAGGTGAGGTTGTCATCATGAATAAGTGTTGGATTTTGGATAATTACTTCGTCATCTGAATTATCGCAGCTGCTACCAGCAGAAGACGCATTTTCTGGAGGCACAAGCGCCATAATTGTGCGCGTGCGCTGCCATTTTGATTTAAACTGAAAATAATGGAAACAAAAACCATGCAAACCACACCCAAAGCGTAACATAAATGGTGCAAAAAAAAAACAGCATTATTGAGAACAGTTATTATATTTTTTAGCATTCCCAACGCAAGCCAAAAACTTATAAATAAAAGTTAGTAACTGTAACTTGCATTCAAAATTAACAAAGTTATAACGTGCTAGTAAATAGGCCAGTGTTGTATGTGAACGACATAAAAAATGGCAAATGATTCTCTGGTAAAGGGACAGTGTTGTTTACAAACAACATACAAAATTACCGACACTTTTTTGGCGACTTCGCAGTGTCGGCGAGGAACAACATATCATTTTAATCGCTTTTATTTTGTAAAATAACAGATAAAATGAGGTAAATTGTAAATCAATCATTAAAAGTAACTTTTGTGAGTAGAGACACAATATGCAATTATCATAATCAAAGCTAATTCATAATTTTAAAATATTTTTTTACCTTCGATCCGTCCATATCGGGTTGTCTCGACGCCATCTTGTCCGTAGATTAAAGATGCGTTCAAAAATTGTTATAAACATATTTTTATTGGGTTGCGTTTGGTTTTAGCTAATATTGTACATCAAAAATTACCAGCAACTATTAATAGGAAATGATCAGGATTTTTTAAAATCGAATGTTGTTGTGTACCAACATTGCGAATTAAAGGGTTAACTAGGATCGACATGACCATCACAATAGACCTCGTGGCCGCAGTGAAACTAACTGAGTTTATCCTGTTAGGCTACGACATGGCACGCTTCAAGAGAAATGTAAAGAGGTTTGTACAGGGTACGGGTGTCGCCGGTGTCAATTGGCGATGGTAACCGCTCACCATCAGGTGGGCCGTAAGCCTGTTTCCCCACAAATAACATAAAAAAAGTGTAGGTACAATGAATGGTTCTTGTTGTGGTAGACCACCAGATAGCGGGAGTGCGGAGGAGTGCTGCGCTCGCGCAGTGGAGTGGCGCGAGGCTGCTGAGGAGCCGGAGTGCGGCTCCGAGGACGAACACAGCGAGGATATGGACGACAGTGAGTTACCTTTGTAGATGCTGTTTCACTCAATTAAATTCATTTATTAATCAGGCAAATAATAGGTTTCCAAGTCAATATATGTTAGTAGGTATATAAACTCAAATATCACTTAATACTACTTAATACTCCAAAGCTAAATAAATACATACATTACATGTATTTTAACCGACATCAAAAAAATAGGAGGTTCTCAATTAGTTGGATTTTTTTTATGTATGTTTCCCGATTACTCGAAGACGCCTCGACCGATTCCGTAAAAATCTTTTTTTTTGTTTAAAAGGGTGGTCCCATTGGCACCAAGTCAGGATCTGACGATGGGATTAAAAAAAATCGAGTGCATCCCTCAAATTTTATAGGGACGCATAAATCAACCGATTTTTTTGTTAGTTTTTATTTGATAGGAACTTTTCAGAAACCTTCAGGTTGGTTACATAGAAATTTCATCTAAATCGGTTCAGTATTTTGGTTGAGTTGGTTATATTTGTTAAAAAGTTACTTCTTAGTGAAGTGTAGGAGTCAAGTGGAACTCGCTTCCGGCGTATGTTTTTCCAAACCAGTATAATCTTGGAGTCTTCAAGTGGAGAGTGAATAGGTTCATTCTAGGCAAGCGTGCTCCATCTTCGATCACACCTTCACTTACCATCGGGTAAGGTAATGGTCAAGCGCTTGGCTATCATCAATAAAAAAAAATTATGTACATTTCTCTTATTCATTGGACAACCAGACGCTCTGCGGTGCGCCACCGCTATATGGCCTTCCATACGCACAAAGCACGTTGTTGGGGCTGCCGCGCTTCTGCAGCGCATCGGGAATGTTTGTAGAGGCGCGAGTAGACGGGTTCTCAGCAATACTGCGCAAGAGAATGGCGTCCGTGATGCTGTGGGTGCGCGGCTGCCCCAACAGCTACCTGCAACTCATTGCAGGGAGGCTGGACTTCGACTGTCCGTTCATGGAACACTGGAGGAGAGCGCACACTGTGCACGTCTAGTGTCTCAGGAGTCGAATGATCCTGTCTGTTATTTTTATCTGTACCTATTTTATGTTATTTGTTTATTTCATTGTTTAAGTATTGTTGTATTATGTTTAATATGGACTAGGCCTTATATGTTAGTGCTAGTCTGAAATAAAGAAATTGAATTGAAAGCGGTGCTTTTCCACCTTTAACATCACATGCGCACCGCCAAGGAGTGGAACGCCTTGCCTGACTCTGTGTTTTCTGATAACTACAACCTGGGTGTTTTCAAATCGCGAGTGAACAGGTTTCTTCTAGGCAAGCGTGTACCATCGTAGAATGCACCATCTCGCGCCATCAGGCGATAATGTATTTTTCACACCACCTGCTCAACAATCTCAAATTATATGTCATGTAAACATCACCGAAAGCAGGTGATTAAATCCCTTCCGCCGAAGCCGGGAGTAAACTTGTACTGAATTTCGTTATACCCTCGCGGGCATAATGTGATTTGAATTTGGAACCTCACCTGTATTAAAATTAGAACCAACGAGCCCCACACAATAAGAACTTATTCGTAAATCGGACTAACCTCTGCACAGAATGCACCAACCTAGATTTGGTTTTTATTGTCTCGCAGAAAGTGTGAAAAGTAGAGTATTCTCCTGGTGGATAAAGCTGTCTGCATCTTTGGCGTACTTATATCCCTCTGCACTCTGGATTCCAGTAAATCTCTCGCTCCGCTCGTGAGTTCCTTTAGAACTCTAGAATCTCTCGTTAGGTTCGAGTTTCAATATAGCGCCCGTGACGCAAGACACTGCTTTGCCCCCTCGTTTAATAATCTACTATTATATCTCAAAAGCAACATAACTTAGCGAGCTAATAACTAGATCAGCCAGGTAATAGTGATGATATCATGATGAGGAAGATGTTAATCATATCTTTTTATATCTTGTTTGATTTTACACATTAGTAGCTAGTCATACGCTTATATTATCATGAATTGACGATGACGAGAACATGCTATGTCGTTTTAAGTTATAACATTTATAATTGCAGGTTCGTTCCTAACAGTGACGGACTCAGACGAGAACTCTAACACGGCATCTCTCGGGCTCTCGACCTCGTCGCTTGACTCCGCCTCGGAGCTGCTGCTCGCCGCCGCGCACGCCGTCGACTCGGACACTGACCCCGCGCCCACAGAGCTCTGCAGGTTCGTTCCTAACAGTGACGGACTCGGACGAGAACTCTAACACGGCATCTCTCGGGCTCTCGACCTCGTCGCTTGACTCCGCCTCGGAGCTGCTGCTCGCCGCCGCGCACGCCGTCGACTCGGACATCGACCCCGCGCCCACAGAGCTCTCCAGGTTCGTTCCTAACAGTGACGGACTCGGACGAGAACTCTAACACGGCATCTCTCGGGCGCTCGACCTCGTCGCTGGACTCCGACTCACAGCTGCTTCTCGCCGCCGCGCACGCATTTGGTTTGGGGCTAGATAGCCCTGTGTGAAATGTCTAGCAATATTTATGTATTTATTATTTGTTTCAGAACGGTACGGCATCTAATGCGCAGTATAGCGTCTATCGAGCGGCATATGGACACGGTGTTGAAGCAATGCGACGAGTGGCCGACAGGGGGCAACGATGTCGAAGCTAGGTGAGTTGAAAACAATGAGGGGTTTCCACGGCCATGTTTGTATAACTGCTAACAGATGGCGTTGCTCTGTCATGCTCTCATTATCATCATCATGGGTCTTCAACACTTCGACCGTTTTTGTTTGGGAAGTTTGGGCAAGGGTCGGACTTTCGTGCTTAACCCCTGGCTTCGAAGTCAGAGACAACTATTTCTGAGTCACGGGGTGATGTCCGGAGTGCCACCCTGGCTTGCAGTTTGGCCGCACAGGCGTTACGTGGCCGATGTCTTGTCTAATGTTGGTCCTCTTGTCATGCTCTGATTAACAAAGGAAAGTGAATTGTCAATGTCAATTGCCGTGTCAACATCATAACGTCGTGATGATTAACAAGAGGACCAATGTTAGCCAAGACATCGGCCACGTAACGCCTGAGAGGCCATACTGCAAGCCAAAATGGCACTCCGGACATCACCCCGTGACTCGGAGATAGTCGTCTCTGACGTTGAAGCCAGGGGTTAAGCACGAAAGTCCGACCCTTACCCACACTTCCCAAAAAAAAATGGTCGAAGTGTTGAAGACCCATGATGATGATGATAACGTGACTATTTAAATTTGGAAGAACCAACGCACGTCAATTATTTTTGATTTACTTTTGGGGATGTAGGTATGTGTTTATTGTTTCCGTGGCACAGTGGGTGAATAGCCTGCGCAACCACCTGCGTCTCAACCGGCTTCGATTCCCGCAGAGAAACAAATGTTTGCACGATCTACAAACATATGTTCCGGGCCTGGATGTTTCTCTATATCATCTAAATATGTATTTACAAAAAAAAACTATATTAGTTATCTTGTTCCCATAGTACTAGCTCTCCTTAGTTTTGGGCCAGATAGCGCTGTGTGAAATGCCCTGCATTATTTATTTATAGTTTGTTGTGAGGATATAAATGTTAAGAGGCCGTTCCAAAATCTGACGCTGGCAAGTTTAGATATTTACGAAGTCGGCCGGCCGTTGAACTCGCTGCATGCCGTGCGCGCGGCCTACACTATAGGACAAGAAATTTTGATCCTTTGTCATGTCGATCAAATGAAAATGTATTATATATATTTATAGTGTATTGGGTATCTTCGTACCTATCTTCATTTGTAGTTTAAAGTATTTATATTTTATTTGTATTGGTTAAGCGCTTGACCACTTAGGTACTCATCTGATGGAAAGGTCGAAGAAATAGTTAGCTTGCCTAGATAGAACCTGTTCACTCTGGACTTGAAGACTCCGAGATTATAATGGTCTGACAAGATTTCTACAAGTAAAATAACTATAGTCTAACTTTTTATTAGCTGCAGTAAAATGACGTTTTGTGGGTTGCCGGTTTTTGAAGAAAAATAAATAGGGATGTAGCTAAATGAGTGAATCATAAAAGAATAATCAGTTTGGTTTTTTTTTTTGAGATTTAATATTAAGTTGTAATGTGTTTTTTTAACCTATTATTATTACTATACTAGAGGATTGATCTTTTTTAGTGGAAGTATAGGGAGGTACATTCAAAATGGAACAAAAACGTCATAATAATGTTATTTAATTAATTTTTGTGAACTGAATCACATCCCTATTGAGATTAGGCTGGCAACATTATTTTACGGAATGACATTTAGAAACGTCATTTTACTGCGGCTAATAAAAAGTTAGACTATAGTGGTTCGCCCCGAACTGAGATCTCGCGAGTCTCCCACAAAACAAAAAAATAATAATATTCACAATCTTTGACTAATTGATATAGTGAAGCGAGATTTCCAAATCCACTTTAAGCAAATTGGCTGTATGTACGTATGTATGTTTGTTTGTCCGAGGATAACTTTTGAAGCGTTGACTCGATCATCGTGAAATTTGATATATAGTTAGGTAGTGTTGGCACAATCCTGGTGTGACTAAGTGAGCTAAAAATGTTTGGGGGTTGTTGAGATATTTGAGTTCAATAGGGGCAAAACAACAAAAATAAGATTACTAGGTCCAATGGGCCGTGAAAGCCAATGAAAGATACATTAATATCTTGTAGTATTTGAGTTATTAGGCGGCATAAAAACTAAACTTAAACGAAATTCACAGGGAATACACTAATGACCCCACAATGCTGAAATTTGGTGTTTGTGTAGCTTTAGTAACAAAAATATAACGAAGTCTGAAATCCAAAATAACTGCAATTTCTGTCCCTAAAAAAAGTAACCAATTAATATGGACTCCCGTTACTTGTTATTTGTATAATACTGTAGTTCAAGTAGTTGGTTGTGTATTTCGTGACACTATTTTATTAGTCTAAAGGTTATGAATAATATTTATTTTTATTTTTGTTGAGACTCGCGAGATCTCAGTTCTGGGCGAACCACTAGTATAATAGTGCCACAAAATTCACAACCAACTAATTTCACCTACAGTTGCATTCACGTTACAAATAATGGGAGTTAATCAGTACTCTTTTTAGATTAGAATTTGCAGTTATTCTAGATTTCAGACTTTTCTCTATATTTGTGTCACTAAAGCTACACAAATCATGGCTAATAACTCAAAAACTATAAAGAAATTACGAAAAATAAAATAATAAATAAACGGGGTCTAAAGGTGCTAATACATACCTTTCATTTGACGTCACACTTGACCTGATAGCCTCAATTTAATTTCTTTTACCCCACTTGAACCCCAACAAGCCCAACATTTTTAGCTCATTAGTCACACCTAAATTGTGCCATCACTACCTACCTATGTATTAAATTTCACGATGATCGGATAAACGTTACGAAAGCTATCCTCGGACAATCATACATACATACATACAGCGCCGATTTGCCCATGTTGATTTACAGATCTCGCTTTTCTCGATCAATTAAAGTAATGTCATTCGAATTTTACCGGTGTGCAAAGTTTCAGCTCAATCAGACAATTTTCTGAGGAGTTCCAAGGAACAGCTCCTGGCTCCATCATCAGATCAGAACGTTTTTAGTATAGTCTAGAATTTTTATTTTAGTTCTACCGGTTTGCAAAGTTTTACATCAATTGGATAATTTGCTGAGGAAAAAAGTGTTTCAAAGTGATCCTTATAGATGTCGCATATACTTGAAAATTTACTAAGAAAGTTGCCTTACGCCCCTCCAAAAAATAAAAAAAATATTGGACGTTTCAAAATGATCCTTGTAGATGTCGCATATACTTGAAAATTTACTATGAAAGTTGCCTTATGCCCCTCCAAAAATAAAAAAAAAATATTGGACGTTTTAAAGTGATCCTTGTAGATGTCGCATAAACTGAAAATTTACTAAGAAAGTTGCCTTATGCCCCTCCAAAAACTAAAAAAGGGACGTCTCAAAATGATGATGATGATGGATGTCGCATAAACCAATAAATAAAATACAGTAATATAAATTTCACAGTACCCACAAGCCGTTTGACTCCCTACAAAAACAGTATGAAAGTTACGGCAATTGAAATATACGGTGTACGGTATTTGCACAAAAATATTTTGTATGGGACAATTTTTTTGTATGAAAGATTAATTTTTTTTAGATTTGTATATAAAAAAATGTCCTGAGCAACATTAGTTTTGGCGCTAATGCTCTAAGTCTTATACTTTCCGAGATACGAGGTGGATGGGAGCGAATGGGGGACTAAAGTGGGACTTTAGGATTTATTCCCAATTCACCGAAACTCCCTCTATACGATCATACCAAACATTTCTACCCTACGAAGGGGCATCTGGGAGGACAATGATGTCAATGAGTTTTATAGATCTGTAAGTATCCATACAGATCAAATCACTCGGTCGCGTAATAATTGTATGCTGTGCCTATAGTATTATATATACGTAACTGTGTATAGTGCTCGTGACAAAGAGCGACACGTCCTCCCTCCAAAAGCGCTCGGCGCAGACTGCCAGTGGCCGCGTTGCGTTTCATCATTTTATATGTGATTTTAAAAAAATCATATAATAATTATTAATGGATAGTACACTTCTAGTTTTTATTTTATGTAAATAAAAGGTTGAACTTTGTTATAGTATGTGAATTTTAACTTATAAACTTTCTACTTTCGAATAAACAACATCTTTTGAAGCGTAAAATTGCGCAGTTTTTATTCGTTATTTTTTTTGAAATATTGTATTAAGATACTAAAATTTTTAAACGCATTTCAAAGAAGACAATATTTTTGTTGTAATGTTATTTTTGTTAAAAACTTTACGACTCGTTTTTTGGGTGAAAACAGGGTTAGATAGTTCACTCAAATGCTCATTTTACGAGAACGCGAGTTACAAATTAATTTATTTGACGAATGTGATATGTTTAATTTGTTTTTTCGATCGTTTAAGTTTTGATGAACCAAACTTTGGGTGTATTTATTTTTGTTTATCTCTTTTTACCAACTGTTTAACTATTTAAATTCGAATATTCGAATAATTTTAACTATGAGTCAACTCAGTCTTCCACTATAGTGGCCACGAAATGCGCAACTAACATGACCTACAGTTTTATTCCAATTAAACGTAACGGGATTTCATGTAAGGTGGTTACTCTTTTTTGAGGTAGAAATTGCAGTTTATTTTGGAATTCAGACTTTTCCCTATATTTGTATCGCTAAAGCTACACGAATACTAAATTTCAGCACTGTGCGGTTACTGGTGTACCCTGTGAATTTTGTCAAATTTCAGTTTTTATTATGGCTAATAACTTAAGAACTACAAGGTTTAAACTAAAAATAAAAAGTGGTCAAAATGTACTAATGAAGACCTTTCATTTGACGTCTCACTTGACCTAATAGTCTCATTTTCATTTTTTTTACCCCTCTTGAACCCCAATATTTCAACAACGCCTTCAAATTTTTAGCTCATTTAGTCACACCAAAATTGTGCCATCACTGCCTATCTATGTACCAAGATTCAAGATGTTCGGATAAACTCTTCGAAAGTTATCCTAGGACAAACAAACATAGATACATACATACAACGCCGATTTGCCCAAGTTGATTTAGATATATCGCTTTGCTGTATCAAATATGAGTTAGCCGCGTAGCCGTGGTCTAGCAATGGTGAAAATGAGTATATTTGCTTGATAAACTATACAATCAGTTTTGTTAGATTTTATTAGCTAAAATACTAAAGTGAACAAGTGTTATCTAACTTTTGTTATTAACTATTTTTACACTTTTTTATGGTTTTGATAACAAGGGCTAACCACAAAGCCTTTATGGAGTATTTCTAGACGGTTTTGTGATGATTTTCTATAATAAAAACTAAATATAAGTTTCGAATACCCTGTGGACGCAAAGCAATGAACTTGTGAAGTGATGAAGGTGTGAAGAATGATAGTTTAAACGAAAAATTAATAATATTAATTGAAGTATAGCACAAATTAATAAAAAAAAGAAATAAATAAATATACAATAAAAGCACAATAAACTTAAGCAAAGCAAAAAACCCGAGCGCGCGATCGACAGAGCGGCCGTCAGTCAAGTGTAGTGGGGAAACAAAAGGCAGGCATGCGCGAACGCCGGTCGGTCCGTAACCTGTATTGTACGTGTGCTCCAAACGCAAATATTTTATAGTAAAATAAAGGACCATCATCCTACGATACAAATTTCGGATCGGTGGCGCGTGTTGGATTAGGTACGCCACAACCCCCCCAAATTGCTCGAATACTCGCGTACTTCCACTCCGTAATGACATATGGAATAGTTTTTGGGATACTGCATCGAGTTCAGGTAGGATCTTTATTCTTCAGAAACGTGCAGTAAGATATATCTTAGGCCTTGAGCAATTGGATTCCTGTAGAAATCGATTTAGGGAACTTTTAATAATGACTATGACAGGAGAATTTATTTATCAAAATTTGGTTTACGTTAGGGAAAACATTAATAACATGACGACTGTAGGAGATACCCACCATTATAACACTAGACATAAGGATCGCCTAGCTATTCGCTAAACTCGGCTAGTCAAAATCTCGAAACGTTACTATTGCCTATCCATCAAAATGTATATTAAGACTAGAGGTCGCGTAGTGCGCGAGCTGCTCGCAGCTCGCGTGTTGTTCTGTTTGTAGAAGAACAAATTAAAGAGGATATCGAAGGGAAAAAAGCAACCAAACAGGATGTCGAAGCTAAATGCTATCAAAGAGGATATCGAAGATGACAAAGCAATCAAAGAGATTATCAAAGTGAAAGAATCTATCAAAGAGGATATCAAAATGGAAAAAGCAAGCAAAGAAGATATCGAAGTAGGAGAAGCAATCAAGGAGGATATAAAAGGAAAAGATGCAATCAATAAGGATATTCAAGTAGAAAACACGATCAAAGAGGATACCCAAGTGGACGAAGCAAACAAAGAGGTTATCTAAATGGAAGAAGCAATCAAAGGAGATATCGAAGTAAGAGAAGCAATCAAGGAGGATATCCAAGTGAAAGCAGAAATTAAAGAGCGTATCAAAATAGAAAAAGTAATCAAAGAGGCCATCGAAGTGGAAGACGCAATCAAAGACGAGATCGAAGTGGAATGAGCATTTAAAGAGGTAATCGAAGTTTGAAGTGGAAGAATCTATCAAAGAGGATATCAAAATGGAAAAAAACAATTAAAGAGAATATCGAAGTAGGAGAAGCAATCAAGGAGGATATCGAAGTTAAAGAAGCAATCAAAAAGGATATCGAAGTGGAAGAATCAATCAAAGAAATAAACATGAAAATTTACTAAGAAAGTTGCCTTATGCCCCTCCAAATACTAAAAAAAATATTGGACGTTTTAAAGTGATCCTTGTGGATGTCGCATATACTTGAAAATTTACTAAGAAAGTTATCTTATGCCCCTCCAAAATTTAAAAAAAAATTTTGGACATTCAAAAGTGATCCTTGTAGATTTCGCATATACTTGAAAATTTATTAATAAAGTTGCCTTACGCCCATCCAAAAACTAAAAAAAAAAATATCGGACGTTTCAAAATGATCCTTGTAGATGTCGCATATACTTGAAAATTTACTAAGAAAGTTTCCTTACGCCCCTTCAAAAACTAAAAAAAAAATATCGGACGTTTCAAAGTAATTCTTGTAGTTGTCGCATATACTTGAAAATTTACCAAGAAAGTTGCCTTACGCCCCTCCAAAATCTATAATAAAAAACATGGGACGTCTCAAAATGATGATGATGGATGTCGCTTAAACATGAAAATTTACTAAGCAAGTTGCCTTATGCCACTCCATAAAAAAAAAATATTAGAACGTCCAAAATGACGATGATGATGGATGTCGAATAAACATGAAAATTTAGTTATCTCATGCCCCTCCATCAATAAATAAAATTACAGTAAAATAAATTTTATAGTACCCACAAGCCGTTTGGCTCCCTACAAAAACGTGTACGGTATTTGCACAAAAATATTTTAATGGGACAATTTTTTTTTGTATGAAAGACGATTTTTTTTAATAGATCCGAATGTCCTGAGCAACATTAGTTTTGGCACTAATGCTCTAAGTCTTTTACTTTCCGAGATACGATGTGGATGGGAGCGAATGGGGGACAAAAGGGGGACTTTAGAATTTATTCCCAACCCACCGAAACTCCCTCTATACGAACCTACCAAACATTTCTACCCTACGAGAGGGCATCTGGGAGAACAATTATGTCAATGAGTGAGTGGTAATCGAGCTGTATATAATATAATTCCTCTGGAAATTAGAAGCATGAGTGACTGTAGTTTTAAGAGTTGTTTAAGAAATTATTTGATCAATAAAAGCTATTATAACATAAACGAAGCATTATCAGATAAGGAAATATTTAAGTTTAAACCTGACAATAATTAATGTGACATTATTGGGTAAATCTCGGACATCCAAATGACCTAATTTTAATTTTTGACATGTTTTTACTTTATTAATTTAACAATGCTATTGCAGAAAATTTATTGCATGTTTGGTAACATTATTGTATCTAGTTTGTAAATTCTAAGATCTAAATTATAAAAACTGAAATCTTATGTGTTATATAAGTTTAATCTGTAATATATATTAATAACTTGTAAACCATTGACTTGTCTGAGTGCATGTTACCATGAATAAATGATATGAATATGAATACTATTCGAATATTTGCAAACCCTATGACGAACACCAATTTTAGCCAGTTTAGATATTCTTGAGTGCTAAACTTAATTGAAGTATGGTAATATTTCCAGGAAACAAGTGGATCTAGGTCTGTCGGAAGTAGACCGGAAGCTGATGGCGATGTACCGCCGCCTGCCCGAGGTGCACCGCCGGCAGCTGCAGGTATACAGGAAGCAGAAGAAACTGTCCACGGTACGTTAGTTAAAGCGGTGGCTGAGGACTTCATCACATTCCCATTCATCATATCAGCCACTGAACATAGGCTTCCCCCATAGATTTCCAGAGTGACCGATCTTGTGCGGAACCCAACGACTCCCAGCAACCTCAAACAGATCGTCTTTCAGTTGGGTCCGTCCTCAAAGTCAAAGTAAAAATATTTTTATTCATTAAAATCACAAGGATCACTTTGAAATGTCAATTTTACTGCCTGTTCCTTCCGAGCCAGGAAAGAAAGGCAAGAAAACAAGGTTGGTTGTTTTTTTAATGATCCTTTTAGAATATACAATAATACAGGAAATAAATTACGTCTAAATTGTAACATATTCGAAAGAGTAGGAGCAATTTCAATCATCATCTAAATAATCCGATATGTTAAAATAGGCTTTTTTATAAAGATTTTGTTAAATTGCGTTTTTAAATCTGTTAATTGTCAATTTTTGTACATCACTTGGGAGTTTGTTATAAAAGCGTACACCTTGCCCTTTAAACGATTTATTAACTTAATGGAGTCTACAAGGGGCAACAGCGAGTTTATCTTTATTTCTAGTATTAAAATTATGATTATCGCTATTTTTCTTTACCAAATTAATATTTTTGTGAACATACATCAGATTTTCATAGATGTATTGACAAGGAATGTCATATTTATTACATTTATTACATGTATATTTATTTCTTTAAACTTATTGCGTAATGATTCTCTGGGACCCATATTATAAATTTTGCAGCTTCTGCAGCACAATATCGGTGCTTATATCTGCAGCATTCCCCCACAGCAGTATACCGTATGACATAATGCTGTGGAAGTAGCTGAAGTAAACTAGTCTAGCTGTGTCTGTAGAATTTTGCTATATTATGATAGCTTGTTTTGTTTGAAAAACTTTTTTCAACATAATACTTATTAATGACAAGTATGAATTAAAAATTCAAAAACTCCCCGACCTATAAAAATCTCGTAATAAATTTCCATTAATCAGCTGAGATCTCTTCACCAAAAAATCTTTATAACAACGCCATCTGGCGAGTAAACACTATAACATATCTAAGAACCATCACCGATGAATAACAAACCTTTTACAAAAGACCTTATTCAAATCGATCAACACATTTTAATCTCCGTACCCACATTTGATATTACTCGATAGTTTCTCACTCTAAAAATCAACGTGTGGACGGCAAAGCCCACGAGCCGGCTCGATGGAACTAAATAAATGTAATTTCCTTCGCGCCTACTCGAAGCGAGCCGTCGACCTTGACTCAGATTTATATATTTCACCTTAATTATAACATTGGTTGTTACAGGCATGTCAATTTTTACATTATAAAACTTATAATAATTAAATTAAAATATATTAATTAAAAATCATATCAATTAAAAATTATAACGATAATAACCTATAATTTTAAAATAAAGTCTTAACAAAATACTAAAAACAAAACTGATAGGTAGGTAGGTCGTTTTACAGATACTAAAAATAAAATTATAGGTTCCTAACTGTATGTCAAAACTAAATTATATAATATAATGGTGGAATATGTCAAATAATTGCGTCAAAGGAAGATTCTAATAAATTAAAATTCATAAATTCATTTAAACAATAAAATGCATGTCTTTCAAAAAAGCATTTGATTTTTTACACTATTTATACTAAAAACGGAATATTTACCATGATTTGTGAGTATTTGAGTATCCCGATGTTTCGGCGCAGTTGCATGCGCCATGATCACGGGTAAACCCATCATCATCATCAGTTTACCCGTGATCACGGCGCATGCAACTGCGCCGAAATATCGGGATACTCAAATACTCACAAATCAAGGTAAATATCCCGTTTTTAGTATAAATAGTGTTCATAACCATGATAGTTTCAAAAGTTATATCATTTGATTTTTTGTTTAAAATCTGAAATATATTCTAAATTTACAATTTTTGTTGGCAGTTTATTGTACATTAGTAATTTTATATATTCCCCCTGCCTTTGCACTTTAGCTAGTCTTACGTTTGGTTTATATAATAACTCCTTATTCCTAGAATTATAGGTGTGTGCGGCCGGCAGGTCGGCGTTGGATGCAGGCCGCTTCCAACCGCAGTTCCTGGAGATCAATGAGGGAGGCCTCTGTCCAGCAGTGGACGTCCTACGGCTGATATGATGATGATGATGATAGTTGTGTGTGTCTTTTTTCTTTCTACTCGAGCGTCAGTCTGCCGTTGCTGAGCGTAGTTAAAATACGTGTTTATTTAGAAATGGATTTAAGAGTGTATTCGAAAGGGTTTATTCAGGAATTTATAAAGTTATATAGACATTGCGATTGTTTATGGAACGTCAAGCCAAAAGGTAATTAATTAGGAATTGCGAGACGTTGCTAAATGCAGCCACTGTCTGCTTTATTTATTTATTTATGTTATGGAAAACCATGAGAAACCATTTAGAACAGATGGCCGATGGGACCGGAAAGTTCTCGAATGGAGGCCACGGACCGGCAAGCGCAGCGTAGGACGTCCACCCACAAGATGGGCAGACGACTTGGTAAGAACCGCAGGTCGGCGTTGGATGCAGGCCGCTTCCAACCGCAGTTCCTGGTGATCAATGAGGGAGGCCTTTGTCCAGCAGTGGACGTCCTACGGCTGATATGATGATGATGATGGAAAACCAACAGCTATATTAACTTAACAATGAACTAATACAAAACAAAAAGCCAATTATAGATTTTCCCGTATGGAAACTTTTTAGCAACACATCTAGGTAAGAAAATATTTTGTACCAGCACTCGGTGAAACTGTTAACTAAAATATTAACACGTTAATATGTAATTTACTAATTAGTACGTTACACAATACTACCGTTACCGCCAACAAAAAAGTATTTGCTCAATCGCTGTCTAGCTGATTTGACACTCGTGCTGAATAAACCGAAATCATTGCTTTTGCACAATTTATTAAATTCCTTGTTGAATCCTTGTTAAATCCTTTGTTGAAGAGACATCTTTTCGCTCGAGCGGTTCGGTGAATAGTGAAGGTCGTGCCGCTCGATAAGATGAATGCTGAATGTGTGTACGTAGAGCCCGAACCGCAATTATTACTTGACGTGTTTGCTCCTTAGAGTTTTGATGCACACACTCACACACACACAAACAAACAACCTTTCATTCTAAACGCATACACTTGCGTTCCGTGGTGGGTAAAAATAAAACAGTCTTCAGATAATCATCGAAATCGGTTGAAGTTTTAAAGAATTGGTTCATGATTTTCTGATGGATCCCATCGTCAGATCTTGATCAGCTTGAGCACCCCTAAGGTACCCCCACCCCCCTCCCCCTCCCCCCATCCATTCTGTGGTATCACAGGCAGTTGTTAACTTGCAGGTGTGCATGCAGCTGGTGGGGGGCGCGGCGCCCGCCCCTCCCCCGCCGGGCTCCCCTCCCCCCGCGCCGCATCACCTCCCGTGCCGCGCGCTCTGCCCCGAGTACCACTTGCAGAGGTTTAAAGAGGTATACATACTTACATAATAATATTGTAAATGCGAAAGTAATTCTGTTTGTTTGTTAGTTTACCTTTTCACAACTAAACGGCTGAACGGATAGTAATGAAATTTGTCTCAAAAAATAATCTTGACAGGGTGAAATAGGCGTTGAAAATTTATAAGCAATCCATCATTTCTCATGTTAGGTATCTGGAAATTCATATTTAGGCTTTTGGTAAGAAATATAGAAATACTTGTGACAACTTTTTTGATAGATAGATACATAATATACATTTATTTCGACACAAGTTACAAACACACAGAAACTACATACCAGTGGATAATTAAATACAGACAATCAAAAACACGTTAACGCGCCGGCGAACCCTGAGCGCAACTTCAATTCGGCCGCGTCAAAAACTTCGGCCTGAATATCGCTATCCCTGTTTAGTGACGAAGTTTAGCCACGCAGAGCGACAGTGATAGCAATAGAACGATTCTAAATTTGATTAGATTTTGACCGTGTTCCGTAATACCAAAAATGATGACTGAAAACTTTGGTTGTAATTTTCTCATTGTGTTGTTATTCTGTAACTAGACGATATAATCTATGTTCCCATGACTAGGATACGTAAGATGTTGTTGTTTTTAATACGAAACAATTAGGTTGAAACCAGGTCTTTTATGAAGTAAAAACATGCAGAATGCGATACGCTTCTATTTCATCAAGTATTTGAATCTAATATATGGTTGGGAACCTAGATAAATACTATTCAAATTAAAATAATACCTTATTAAGGTAGAAATATGCTCCAATTAGAAATGATCTTGGTAGTACGTGTTGTATGGGCGATTGTCCCTCCGGTGTACCCTTAACATAATTAAACAATTAAATAAAACAAAAGATACGTACCCAGTCACTAAGAGCCCTGCCTGTGCCGATAAAAAGAGAATGGCTCAGCATTATGCTGAACAATACACTTATTGCTCAGCGCTGGTTTTCAGCCATTAAACCTGCATTGACGTCACGGACGCCAGCGAGCTCTTTCGTTTGTTACTCAATCATGTAGTAACGGCTGAACCGATTTCGATGAAATTTTGTATGTACGAAGATTGTAACATGGATTAACGCATAGGCTAATTTTGCGTTGAAAAACAACGCGTGCGAAGCCGCCGGCGGAGGCTAGTAGAAAATTAAAGGGTTTGGTTTCGTAATCATAAATAGTGCTGTTATAATCGCCACGGCGCGATCACTGATGAAGTGGTTAAGATTCATCATCAGCCAATAACAGTCTAGTGCTGGACGTAGGTCTCTCCCAGGGTGCGCCATCGAGCCCATTCCCCAGCTCTTCTCATCCAATGCTTGCCAGCCACAGCGCGCAAATCATCCCTCCTCATTAAATAATTAAATAAATATTTCTGATCATTTCACACAGCGCTATCTAGCCCCAAACTAAGTAGAGCTTGTATTATGGGAACCAAATAACTGATAGAATACTTATATACTTTTTTTTTGTAAATACATACTTATAATATATTACTTATAATATATAGAGAAACAACCAGACACGGAACAAATATCTGTAGATCATGCAAACATTTGTTCCGTGGCGGGAATCGAACCCGCTACCTCCTGCGTCTTAGCCGGCTATTCGCTCACTGCGCCACGGAGGTCGTCAATTGAAATATATAAAACAAAGGTCGGGTTAGTTACACCATTTATAACTCAAGAACGTAATAAAGCTCATCCACGTATCATCGACAATTGGGTATCGCACACCACACACTTCACGCGATCTTTTCTATCACATACTTGCAAGATGTGGAATGAGCTACCATCCGAGGTTTTCCCATTAGGCTACGACATGGCACGCTTCAAGAGAAATGTAAAGAGGTTTCTACAGTGTAGGGAACACATCGACAATAACCCGGTAGCCATAATACCTAAGCCAAATTGCTGTTGCGTCGCTATCGCTAGTCAGTCCATCCCGTTCACACGTACATTTTGTACCTCTCGTGTGAAAGGGATGGCCTGACTAGCGATAGCGACGCGACAGCAATTCGGCTTAGGTAATAAGGGGGCCGGTGTTGTCGGTGTCAATAGGTGACGGTGACCGCTTACCATCAGATGGGTCGTATGCCTGTTTCCCCACAAATAACATAAAAAAGGCTGATTTTGGTGATCTTTGATTTGTTGGATTTGTCTCCGCCCCAAATAGTAGAATAACAATGAAAATATAGGAAAAAATACCGCAAAAAAATTATGAAAAAAATAATTTTCTCATACATAGATGCAACTAATGGTGGCCGATTGACAATTGTACCGGTAGCATCCGCGTCATATGCATGTCAAGGCGGTATGAAGTTCGCCGGCTCAGCTAGTATGAAATAAACTTGTCGTTTCCTATGGATATAAGGATACGAAAAACGTATGTCAAGAAACTATATGAATTACATAATATGTTAATAGAGTTGTATGGCGAGAAATGATAATAATAGTATATCAGATTATCATAATATCCACCATAAATCATTTTGGGAATTATTAGGTAACTGAAAAATTTATACACGGTGTCCTTTAAAACACTGTTTTCCCAGAACAAACGTTGTTCAAGCCATGGTCTACTAAGGGTTTATAACCTCAAATTAAAAAAAAAATTAAGACGATCTTTGAAAAACATAAAAAATTGCGAACTTAAAACGTCTATTTCAACGTTACGCGCTTCAACATGCCACCGTATCGCCACAAAAATAATAATAGTTGGTACGCTACGGGTACGCGTGCCAATGAACTTTATGTCACGGCTAGTTTTTGAACAAAGTTAGACTTATTTGAGAAGGTCTAGATATTTTTTTTAATTCTCTTGTGTGATGCTATAAAATGTTAGTAGAGCATGGTCTGAACAACGGTTGTTCTGGGAAAATAGTGATTTAAAGGATACCGTGTATATTGTAACAAAAATATGTACTAATATTATAAAGAGGAAAGATTTGTTTGTTTGTATTGAATAGGCTCCGAAACTACTGGACTGATTTATAAAATTCTTTCTCTGTTGGGAAGCTACACTATCCCCGGGTGACATAGGCTACTTTTTACCCAACTGCGTAGAAAGTGGGTAATGTTTTTATTGAAAAACTACGCGTGCGAAGCTGCGGATTGGTCAGCTAGTATAAATATAATATTGTTGTGGATAAAGGCAGGCTACGAATCGCCATAGATGTGACATATGGGAAATAATTGTATCTAAATTGCACATGGAAAATACCTATCCTATTTTGCATGTAAATACTTATTAATTTATCAAGCGAAATCAACTTGGGCAAACCGGCGTTGTATGTATGTCCTAGGATAACGTTCGAAGCGTTGATCCGATCATCGTCAAATTTGGACCGATCTCTTCCCGGCAACCTTTGGATATCGCGAAATTTAGCATTCTCAGTGGAAATTTTGTCATCAGGTTCGTCGTAAAGTGATGCACATGCGCGACCAGCAGCTCTACTACCATAGACTAAGGATGTGGCTCGAGGACCAGCTCCGCCAAGAGAGAGACAGGTATACTTATTTATTACTTCTACTTATGTACGTCTTATCTATCCCATAAGGGGGGTGTAAGGGTTTAAACTGTATGTAAGTTTGTGATCATAAAAAAGAATACGTCTTACTTACTTACTCACTAACTTATGTCACACCCTCGAACTCTTTAGATCCTCACTCCCAAATATCTTGGGTGAAATAGATCACTCATGATCTAAAAGTTGGTCATAGTTAACTGTTAATGAGATTTACGGCCAAGTAAATATCATAATGAAGCTCATTGCATTCATAAAAAGGTACAGACAACGATAAAAGTCACTGACCATTTACAAACTTCCTAAAATTAATGTTTTCTTATTGAATCCATTATTTGCATTGCCGATGGAGTGGAAGACAGATAGATGCGTCACAAGCCGAACGCTTAGGCCGATTGTGCCTCTCTATAGCTTGTTCCGCGCTCTCGCTTGCACGCTCGACTCATGCGGAACTTGACAATGAGTCATGCTTTTTCGTGCGTGCAGCCGGCATTCATCGATTTATAAGACGTTATCACGTCAAAAAAATTGTTTCAGTATACCAGACAGTAGCGTAGAGGATGCACCGCGACGTAGAAGACGCGCCGGCTCTCCCAAGTTCCCCCGCCTCTCCACCGCGACCAAGCGCAAACTCAAACCCAACACCATCAGGTAAGCGCTAGCTCGCCAGTAGCAGCACACACACAAACATACACCCTGTTTTGTTATTTACGACATTCTATTAAAACACACATCCGGAATCGTATTTACAGATTTTAGAGGTGGTTTTAATACCGGTAACTTGAATATTTATTCAGTAATCAATACATTTCCAATAAACAATTTTGAACGTAAATCGGCGGCGTCTTTGCGATGATGCTACTTAGTCAGTTTAACAGGTGCCTACTTACATGATGAATGAATATGATTTGTTTACCTATTTTATACAGGCTGTTGCATTGATATTTTAGGACTTGATATTAAGGTTGAACTTTATATTATTAGTAATGTATTGGAAAAAAACCTATTTTACAACAACACCAGCCATTAGCCCTACACGTGTATTCATTTAATGACGTACATAACATATCAGGTAGTATAATTTTTAAAACCACAATCTGCAGATCGGACGTCCCTCATTTTCTTAAACGTGGTACTTTCATAAAAATAATTGTACTTATAACTTTTGAAACTATCATGGTTATGAACACTATTTATACTAAAAATACTCACAAATCATGGTAAATATCCCGTTTTTAGTATAAATAATTGTACTTGTCTCACACACACTCTCTACACGCACAAATATACCCTCTCAAACACACACAAACCCACACGCACACTCGCACTCACCCACTCAAAAATGCATCACTTACACGAGTTCCATATTTTTGTGTTAGTAGTTTTGTTATTTTATAATATGAATGCTTTTATCTTTATTTAACTTAAATTTATTTTTGTTTCTCTGTTCTCTTAATAGTCAAAATTTATACTTACTCGGTTTGGTCTCGCATATAACATGTTTTACTTCTGCAAATCTATACAGGGCATCCGCGATACAGATGTTACATCTAGTGCGGAGCTCATTATGTACATACATGTTAATTCTGATTTGGAAAATATAAAATATTTGTATTTGTCTGTAACTTCATACTAAGTTGCAAATTAAATTCAGAAATGTATTCAAATACATTTTATTATCTTTTATATTTCCAGCAAACCGCACAGAATCCTCCAGCTGCTGAGACACAAGGCCCAAACAACGCAACTCCTGAACGACATAAAAAACGACGAATCTAAAGAAGCCGACCCTCCCGAGCCATTCCCTTTAGACAAAGAAGACAACATTAGCGACACTGACACCATAGTGGGAGAAAAGGACGTCGATATGAGCAGCGTGCTCGCCACCCTCGCACAAATGGCACTGAGCCCCGATAAAAGAATACAAAAAGCATTCGCGGACCTAAAAGAAGAATACGCTAACATTCAACCCACACCATCCGACTCGGACGAGGAATACCCTGAATCAGTCAGTCCGCCACTACAAGAAAACTCACCCACGACATCTGAACCCATCTACAAACAAAGGTTAATAGTCAAGAAATTCCCAGACACAAACGCACAAATACCAGAGCTTAACGTACCTTTAAACGCGCGCCGGACGCCGGACGACGACAAGCTTCAAAACGAAGTAGCTGTTTACAAAGATCCTAATATATACAAGTATGTCACGTTCGGCCTAGAAATCAAAAAAGCGATGGAGGAGTGCCAGAATATTATCAATTCCTACAACAGTATTAAAACAGACAAAGAAGAGAACGACGGACCGTTGTCTCTAGAACAGATATGCGAAGTTATGATGAGTTTAGACAAGAACTCCGCGGAATTCCTAAGCAAAATAGACGATGAACCTATAGATATGAACGCAACGAACACAAAGTTCGCTGAGTTAGTCGAAAACATGCCACAGATACTCGCAAATATGCCGGAAATCGCCAGCGAATTCGCAAACGCCTCATTCGAGCTCCCGGAATTCGCATCCATTATGAGCAGCCTACCCGACGCGAACAGCGAAGCCCAACTGACGCCTGAAACGTTAAAACAAATCAGAGAATTGAAAATAAGCAAGAGGGATAGCGTTAAAGTGACTAAAAACACTGCCAAACGTAAAATAAGTCGTAAAGTTAAGAATTACATAGAGACAGATATTATAGGGACTATGACGTTTGAATTTGATAGCAAAGATATAACGGATTTATTGAATGACGAGAAAGAATTGCAAGCGCTTATGAAATGCAAAACGCATAACAAACACGACTTCAGGGAACTCCTCTTCTCGATATCGGCGCAAGTAGTCGTAAACAAAGTGTTCGAAGCCGTCAAAGCCAACAAGAACCCCGAACTAGCTAGGTGCATGGAGAGGGAGCTGTTAGCGTTACCTAGGAATAGTATTAACTCAGAAATGTACGCGAAAGCTTCAACGCTCTTCGATAATTCAGTTAAAGATGCGCTCAGTATGGAGGAGCTGAGGGAATCGGTGAGAACTCGATTCGATACTTGGAAGCATTACGTGGCGACCGAGTTCAAAAGCATACCTGCCGGACTCCTGGATAGCGAAATAGACGCTATGCTAGACAAATTCTACCATTACATCAAGGACTTAGCGAACAAACAAACTCAAAACGATAGAGATAAGATCATAGAAAAACTAGAAGGTACTAGAAAAAAACAAGAATATTACGACTCGGAAGAGGACGCGCCTTCGAAAGAATCTATTAAACAAATTACTAAAATTCTCAGCGTCTCAGCGGGGAACACATTTGACCTACTGTTAATGAAAATGTCGAGGATGACGGGGGAAAAACGAGCAGCTCTCAAAAACATGAGATTCAAATATGTGGATGTGCTAAAAAGGTGCGCGGAATCGCAGCAGTTGGTCGGTTGGATTCTAAGCGATCCTGATTTAGCTGCTAATCATATCCAACAGCTGATGGGTTTCGCTATGAGAAATCAAGAAAATCCATCGGATTTTTCGACTATGCCCATAGAAAAGAAAAGAGTTTACTTTATGGACAGACTTAAAGAAATCAATAGACACTTTATGGAGAATATTTCTAGGAAGTCCTTAACGGGGGACGAATGGCTGGTGATGTTGTATAGGTTAGAACAGTTTGAGAATAGGATTAAAAGCGCGCTTGTGAAGTTCTCTCCGCCTTTAACGACATCGCAGAATGCGAGCGAAGCTGAGATTTTAGCTGCAAAAGGACTTAGTAAGATTATTGGAAAGGCTAATAACTTGAGGGTGGTCAAAAAGCCTGATGCTGTCAGCCAACCGACACCTGCGGCGTTACCTGCGCCCGCAAGTGTACCAACAAGTTTACCAGCAAACGTACCAACAAGTGTACCCGTAAGCGTACCAACAAGTGTACCCGCAAGCATACCAACAATAACACCTGAAAGTGTACCAACAAGTGTACTTACAACACCCGTAAGCGTACCATCTCCCACGAAAATCGAAGAAAAACCCGAACCGCAACCAAAACCAAACGAAACTCCCAACAGACGAGAGGTTATCTTAAAATGTGAGGTGCTTATCGCTCAAAAGGGGAACAAAGCCCTCAAAGACAGTTTTGACGCCATCAAATCTTATCTTGCTGGAGATGAATCGAAACCAGATAATTACCACGACCACGTGATGGCAATAGTCTCAAATCTAGACTACTCTGCGTTAGACGACGAAATGGTAGAAGTGTTGCAGTTCGGCGGAATAACGATATCCCCGCCCGCGCCCGCGCAGACAGACAACATAAAAGTGCTAATACCCGCACACAACCCCGAAGAGCTCGCGAAGTACTCCGCGCTAGCGCTGCGCAACGCTAAGCAAACGCTAAACGCTGTGGCGTTCAAGAATCTAACGCGGAACGGACAGAGCAAATCCGAGAGCGATATTTCGTCCTGCGATGTTCCTTCGACGGAGTGCAAATATACCAGCGATTGTGATTGCAAGGCGTGCAAGCGTGACCGGTCGGTGTGCATGGCGGGCCTGGGTAAGGTAACGTGCGATGGTACTGAGAAGAGCAAGAGCGGGCTGGAGGAGAAGAAGAAGGAGGTTAAGGAGGTTAAGGTGAAGACGCCGGCGAAAGCTAAGCCTGTTCCGAAGCAGTGTGAGAATGCTACACATCAGCAGCATGTGTGCAAAGGTGAGTGTTATACAACCCTACTGCGGTAAAGCCAAAAGGATGGGTTATGTTTTTAGCAGTCTATGTATGTATGTATTTTACTTAGAAAACTTTCGTGATTGATTTCAATCATTATTATAAATACGGGATTTATCACGTACCGTCTTATCGGTGTTTCGACCGACAATGTTTCGGTTCAATTCGTGAACCTTCATCAGGGTGAGTGCGATACGCTCCGAATAACGTCAGTGCGAGGCGAGACGTTATTCGGAGCGGATCGCACTCACCCTGATGAAGGTTCACGAATTGAACCGAAACATTGTCGGTCGAAACACCGATAAGACGGTACTATGTATGTATTTATATCTGTATAAAATATTACACACCCTAATCGATTCCCCAGCATTATTGTCGCAAATCTCCTTCAATACTCTTAAGTTTAGTGCTCGTAGATGTAATCGAACTAATAATTTTGCTTTACTTATAAAAACAATATTTCTTACTATAATCCATTAACATGAATGTCTCGGAAGTACAATGAGTTAGCAAAGGCGAATATAGAGCTGGATATCTTTAACCCTAAGCTATATAAATTTGTCACACAACACAAAGACATCCTCCATTTTAACCGGGATACAGACGCTCATAATAGCGTCGTGGGCTACCAAGTCGGTTGATAGTATATTTAGGTATTTTGTATATGTTACGGGTTTGTTTTAATTATTTTTTACTAGTGGACCCGCCGAACTTCGTACTTCTTGACATGCATATAACGCGGGCTGTCAATATACGTCACCCTGGTAGAATTGTCAATTGTTGTCCCCGGCCATCATTATGTATGAGAAAATGAATGACTTCCACAAATAATTCAATACCAAAATTAGCCAACTCGCTCCACCCGTTCTCGAGTTTCAGCGAGACTAACGAACAGCAATTCATTTTTTATATATGTAGACAATATCTCGGGATAACTCCGACCGAAGCATCTGTTTCAAACGATATTCATTATTTTTACATCCTCTTTGACGATATTTGCCGAACGCATTCTGTCAATTCTATGTCAAACGTCATAAGGTTACATTATAAAAGCGCTAAGGTTAGATTATAAATAATTTTATATGGTGGTTAAGTATTCATAAATTTTCTAATTTTGCGCGCAATTTTCTTAATTTTTTTCTTTCATAAGAACCTTCTCCTGACAATAAGAAATACAACAAAAAAAAAAAAGAATTAGCGAAATCAGTCCAGCCGTTCACGCGTGATGGCGTGACCAAGGGAAATAGGGATTCATTTTTATAAATAGAGATTAGTTTTTCTATTCTGATTCTCAGTTATTTTATTTTAATTATTTAGCAGTTGTTATGTTCTTGAATGTACTTTTCCTTTTGTTTCCTCGATGAGTAAATTTCTGTTTTTCTGTGCGCACATATGTTACGTTTAAAGCCAGATAAAATTGTTGTTTTAGTTAAGTTATATTGTTATTGCTTGCAATGTGTAATGTGTGCTTTATCAAATAAAAATATAATAAAATTTACGTAGATTCCACGGCAGCGCCTAAACCACTACGATTGTCATGAACCGGATCTCAATCGATTCATAATTATGGTGCAGGTCACTACTATCGACATACGTAGTCGCCTTTTAGTTTTCAAACTTATCTAGCATTTTTTTTATATATATTATAGGCTTGCGTTTGACCACGATCTCGCCTGGTGGTAAGCGTGATGCAGTCTACGATGGTACACGCTTGCCTAGAAGAAACCTATTCACTCGCGACTTAAAGATACCCAGGTTGTAGCTATCTGGAAACACAGACTCTGGCAAGTCGTTCCAATCTCTGGCGGTGCGCATAATAAAGGTCGAAGAGAACCGATTTGTGCGAATGGGAGGTATTTCTACCATATAGCGGTGGCGCACCGCAGAGCGTCTGGTTGTCCGTTGATAGAAAGGAGATGGTGGAATCAGGTTGAAAAGTTCCGCCGCACACTCCCCGAAATGTACTCGATAAAAAACCGAGAGGCTAGCAACCTTTCGTCGATGCTCCAGGCTGAGGAGCCTTGCATCAACTAGCATGTTGGGGTTCCGTAGTCAAACTAGGAACTCCTATAGTTCCGCAATGTATGTCTGTCTTGTCTGATCAGTTACAGTAGTGTTACTCGTAGGCTATAAGTGCTGAAGCTGAAACAAAATAAATAAATATTGCTGGACATTTCACACAGCGCTATCTAGCCCCAAACTAAGCAGAGCTTGTACAATTTGAACCAGATAACTGGTAGAATACTTTATACAATTTTTTTATAAATACATACATACTTATGTATATATATATAAAACAAAGTCTGAATAGTTACACCATTTATAACTCAAGAACGGCTGGACTGATTTTGATGATTTTTGATTTGTTGGATTTATCTTGCCCCGAATTGCAGAATAACTATTAAAATATTGGAAAATACAAACAAAAAAATATGAAGAATATTCATTTTCTCATACATGGTAATGATGGCCGATTGACAATTGTACTGGCGATGTAAAATGGTAGCCCGCGTCATATGCATGTCAAGGCGGTACGAAGTTCGACGGGTATAGAGAAATAACTCCCTTATTACCTAAGCCAAATTGCTGTCGCGTCGCTATCGCTAGTCACGTGTGAAAGGGATGACTATCTGTAGATCATGCAAACATTTGTTCCGCGGTGGGAATCGAACTCGCAATGTGTACTGTGTTTGTATATTTTCAAAATAAAATATAATAAAACTAGCTACTGCCTGCGGCTTCGCACGTGTTTTTTTGTCAATACTAAGTAGGCTATGTTTTAATCCAGTCTATATACCAAATGTAATCGGTTAAGCCGTTAGGATGCGATTAAGTAACTTGTCATTTCTAATATGTTTTTTTATATTTATTAATTACAGAACCAACAGCACTTGTTAACAATGTAAACAATCCATTTAACTAATGCTTAATGCCAATAACACATTCTCAATTTATGGACTTAACAACTTTTAAAAATAAAGTCACCTAGAGAAAATGATTAAAAAACATAGTATATTAATTAAATTTTCAAGGAATTTAGTAGGTACGCATTTGAAGAACGAAAGAGAGGGAGGGATGCTGTGTAAATGTGTATACTTGAGGGGGTGAGGGGGTGAGTGTAGTGTGTGTTTAGTGAATTTCTGAATATTTCATGGATCGCGCTATATATGACTAAGAACAGATATAATTTGTTTCTTAAAAGATGCTTTGCTATTAGAGAAGATGTCTATAGGCGAAAAATCCTTGTTGTAGCTATCTAGCGTGCGACAGATGACAGAGTTTTGGGCATAGTTGGTGCGACTGAAAGGAACATGAAAGAGGGTTGTGTGTCTCGTACGTTTAAAAGGAGTTTTGAATTGAAGACGAGAGACGCTAATATTAGTGTGTTGTGTGTGTTGCGCAGTGGGTCACACGAGCAACGGCAACGGGTCGTGCACGGGCGAGGGCGGCGACCAGCACTGCACCTGCTGCTACTGCACCGTCTTTGGACACGCCGTAAGTACATCAACACAACTTACAATACATTTCACTAACAAACTTACTTACTTACTCACTCCATTGGCGCACGGACCCAAAGTGAGTCTTGGCCTCCGATATGAGAACTCTCCACTTTCCTCTGTCCATTGCCATTTCTTGCCAGTTGTCGGCTCCCAGGTCTCGCAGGTCAGCCACCATCCTATCGTTCCAGCGATACTTGGGACGACCAACCGGTCGGCGGCCAGTCGGTCGGCCCAAGTATGCTCTCTTTACGCTTCTATGTTCACCCATTCGCAGTAGATGGCCGAGCCAGCGGAGTCGGTGTGACTTGTATGCTCCTATGATGTTAGGCTCTGCCACAAGATCTTCAATTTCGGCGTTTTTACGGACCCTCAGGCTACCATCTTCTTTTCTTACTGGGCCCAAGTTTTTACGGAGAACTTTTCTCTCTGCTACTATAAGCTGATTCTCCTCCTTCAGGGTTAGCGTCCAGGCTTCAGAACCATACATAAGGATGGACCGTATTACGGTTTACAATCACAAACAAACAGAAACATTTTTTTGAAACATTTTTTTTAATTGGACATACCTTCGTTTGGCCACAATTTCACCTGATTAGATTAGATTAGCGTAAAACATAAACAAAAAAAGGGAGTACTGTGTGCTACAGCAGTACAGACTCGGCTCAGCATTATGCCCGCCGTGATGGTGAGCGCTGATATTCTGTCGAGACCGCTCCATTTAGCCACTAGACCTTGAGAGTATTGTGTTGTCAAGTGAGAATATTATGTGTCAGGGTAGATATGCCATGTTGTGTCAAAATATAATAATATAGTGTTATAGTAGAAATTGTCAAAATAGTATAATGAGAAACCTATTCACTCTTACCTTAAAGAGGCCCGGATTGTATTCCATAGGAGAACAGACGACGGCAAAGCGTTCCATACCTTAGCTGTACGCATCAAGAACGTAGAACCAAAACGGTGCGGTGTGTACGAATGGGTGGTATATCAACTGGGTACGGATGGTACTGAGCCGTGCGCCTGCTTGTAGAAAGAACAGGCTTATGGCCCACCTGATGTTAAGTGGTAACCATACCCTATAACAGAGAACTGCCGTATGTTGCCCTGAAATGTGCCCTGCGTTGCACTGGCCTGCGTCTATCAACTTGAGGCATACAGGTGTAAAGCTTTATGTGCCTGTAATTGTCGGTGTAACCATACCCTTCAAACCGAAACAGCTGTGCTGCTTGGCGGCAGAAATAGGTATGGTGGTAGCATTTCCCCGGATGAGCACTGACTCACCAGGAACTCTGCTATTTGAGAACAGTGGATTGATCCAATGACAAAATTTGATGTTTTTGCTTAGAAGATTGGTGATTTTAGTACTAAGAAGTATCTACCAAAAATGTTAACAAACGAACAGAGTTACTATCGCATTTATAATATTACTAGCTTCCGCCAGCGGCTTCGCACGCGTTGTTTGTCAACAAAAAGCCTGTGTGTTAATCCAGGTTATGATCTACGTACATACCAAATTTCATCGAAATCGGTTCAGCCGTTTCGACGTGAAAGAGTAACAAACATCCATACATACATACAAACATTCGCGTTTATAATATTAGTGGGACTACCTGACCCGCCTGCGGCTTCGCACGCGTTGTTTGCCATTAAAAACATTACCCTCCTTCTGCGCAGTCGGGAAAAAAGTAGCCTTATCTCGGTCGTAATCTATTTATACCAAATCTGAAAATTTGAATTTTCAGAACCTCTTGAGGAACTTGAGGAATTTTGGATTGCCCGTAAAAACTCTCAACCCCTATTTCACACCTTTAAGATTATTTGAAAAGGTAGCCCATGTCCTTCCCCTGGTTATAGTCTATCTCCTTGCCAAATTTCATTACGATCCGTTTAGCCGTTTAGTCGTGAAAGATAACAAACAAACGGAGTTACTTTCGCATTTTTAATATTAGTATATCCATAGGTATGTCCCGGTGGGAGTTCAAACATTTATGGATAGCCCTAAACACATTTATTTGTTTTATTTGTGTGTAGCCGCCGCTGACGACGCCGGTGCCTAGGAATTTCAACGAAACTCGAGAACGACTGCGATCTATACTCAACAAGAAGAAACAACTGTGCAAGACCGCTAACGTAAGTTTTACCTTATAAGCTGGCCATATACGAAGACGCCGGTTCCAACACTCCGTATCGCGTAGAGTCTCCATTGCACACGAGCGCACACACGAAGACTCCAATGCCGCGACTCCAAAGACTCCAAATGGGCGTATCTTAAATTAAACCATTGTAGTTTAGTTTTTCTTTAAAAAAACTGAATCTCAAAAGTCCAGGCTCGGGGTTTGCCAAAGAGCGATGGAGCGCAGCATTTTGGGTATCATTTTCTGCGCTCAAGGACCGGCATCGCTGACGTCGGTATCCAGGCTGCCAAGTTGAAGTGGGATTGGGCGGGTCATGTCTGCCGCATGCAACCAAATAGGTGGGCTAAGGTCGTAACTGGATGGATCCCTGTGGATGGAAAGCGACACCGTGGAAGGCCTAAGAAGCGGTGGCGCGATGATTTGGACGCTTTTTTATGGGGACTGGCGGGATTTAGTACAAGATCGAGAAAAGTGGAGAGATGAGGGGGGAGGCCTTTGCCCAGCAGTGGGACAGCATAGGCTAGATAAAAAAAAACATTTATTTCATGCAATTATGTAGCTCATATAGGGAAGGGTACAACACAATAGCTATGGTAAAGTTTATACTAAACAGGGTTTTTGAGAGCATGCCTGTGACAGCAATGTCTGGTGTAAGGGCAGTCTACTGCTGGCTATCATTGCCAAAACGGTGTTGGCGCTGGCCCGCAGCCTGCGCACTAGGGACGCGGCTCGCTGGCGCATGACGGTATGGAAGCAGTCGACCTTAAGCTTTTTCTTCTCAAAAACGTCTAGAACTATAAAAAAACTTATTTGCGAAAACTTACTCCGACGGCTGTGGGCTACCAACTGAGCTCGAATTGAATTTATTGGAATGTTGTGTCGGCCACAGACGGGCGCGCACGGCGTGGAGTCGCTGAACTCCGTGGCATCGAGTCTTGGATTTCTGAATGATCTGATATCCAAATATTCCTAGGACTCCACGCAATCCGCTTGAGATTACGCACGCGCGGAGGGTTTTCGAGATTTTTGGAGTGTTGGCGTAGAATCTTGCGGAGTCACGTCTCCGTGTATAGCCAGCATTAAGCTTCAGCAAATAAAAAGAAAGATATTCATTTATTTGTTCCCACAGAACGTTGGTCTACAACATGATCTACAGGTATTTGTTCCGGGCCTGGATGTTTCTATAAGTATTCATTTAGAAAAAAAATGTACATTAGCATTATATCAGTTATCTGGTTTCCATAATACAAACTTTGCTTAGTTCGTGGCTAGATGGCGCTGTGTGAAATGTCTAGCATTAATTATTTTATTTTTAGCCCTCTGTGTCCCACTGCTGGGCAAAGACCTCCCCACGTTCTTTCCAGCGCCGAGATGGAGCAATCTGCTCGGAAGTTAGTGAGCTCGTCCCTCCATCTTGTCCTTGGTCTGCCGCGACGTGTTGAGGTTGTGTCAGCTTGGCCCACTGATGATCCGTCATCCGGCAGACATGACGTCGTCCACCATTATTTATATTTGTTTTATTGTTGTTGATCGTCGCTGGGATTCATTACTTTAAAAGTCGGAGCCATAACTAGCTTTACAGCACCAATATATATCTGTTTTTGTTGCTACTTGCGAAAAACGGGCTTTTTTTCTAACTGAAGCTCAGTGCTGGATAATGCCCAGCATTATTTATTATTCACTAGTTGACCCTACGAACTTCGTCCCGCCTTGGCATGCATATGACGCGGGCTGTCAGTATACGTCGGCCATCATTATCTGCATCAATGTATGAGAAAATGTTTTTTTTTTATTAAATTTTTTTGTCAATTTTCCAATGTTTTTAATAGTTATTCTGCTATTTGGGACGGAGACAATTACAACAAATCAAGAACCATGAAAATCGGTCCAGCCGTCTCGAGTTATAAGTGTTCGAACAAACCCGACTTTAAAAAAAATATTGCTGGACATTTTACACAGCGCTATCTAGCCCCAAACTAAGCAGGAGCTTGTACTATTGTACCAGATAACTGATAGAATACTTATATACTTTTTTTTTGTAAATACATACTTATAATATATAGAAAAACAACCAGACCCGGAACAAATATCTGTAGAGCATACAAACATTTGTTCCTCGGCGGGAATCGAACCCACTACCTCCTGCGTCTCAGCCGGCTGTTCGCCCACTGCGCCACGGAGTTCGTCGACTTTGTTTTATATATTAGAGATAAGATTTAGTTGGTAGGTAGTTGAATAATGTTAATTTTCCGTCCTCAGGGTGACCAAAATCCCCCGCAAGAGACGAAGCAGAGCCCGCAACCCGACAAGAAACCGACCAGTGTGCCTACACCGGAGTCTCCGCAGCCGAAGCCTCTGCTGAAAGTAGCACAACCACAGCCTAAACCGCCTGTGAGTATACCTACATCGACTAAAAACATAGAGGAATGGTGTCATAGCGCGACAACTATTCAGCACTAAAACAACACCAGTGACAGCGCCTGCAGCGGACGCAACCACATCACTACATGCGCGGCCGCCGCTCTCAAATTGACATTTTCAACAAGACACTTCCAATCACTAAACCGCTGGGCGTGTCTAATATTTCTTCTTCCTGCCCTTTTCCCACATAACGTGGGGTCGGCACAACATGTATTCCTCCTCCATCTCTGTATCAGCCGGCATGTCCGTTGTTACTTCCTTCCTACCCATATCATTCTTCATACAGTCCATCCATCTCTTCTTCGGCGAGTTAATTGTAACTCCCCTTCTTGTTATGGTTTAAGCATTTATTTCTCAAAAGAATTAAAAATTCACTTACAGAGAAACTTACAATTTATCTTAAAAATAAAGAGGATGTGCCATTTAGCGTAGCAAACTATTTTATACATATAACTGTTTGTAAGTTAATACTATATTCAAATTATAAAAAAAATATTGATTTTACTGTTTAAAAATAAATAATATGTGGGTAGTTCTGTATTTGAACAAACAAGAATCGGAGCAGTGCGTAGAAGTGTACTTACCGCACCGTGCAGTCGAACCAGTCGAATCCAGAATCGGTGAACATTCATTCTCCACACTTGTCGCTAACTACGGTCAAAACTCTGCGTTGTACCGACGTAATACAATTTTAAAAACAACGAATGTTGACCCAAATGGATATGACTTGACCTGATTGATTATGAATTGGATTATGAATCTTTACATAGTATAAAATGAAGTCGCTTCCGCTGTCTGTTCGCTTAGATCTTTTAAACTATTCAACGGATTTTAATGCAGTTTTCAGCAATAGATGAGTGATTCAAGAGGAAGGTTTAATCTATACTAATATTGTTTGTTTGTTTGTGTTGAATAGGCTCCTAAACTACTGGACCGATATAAAAAATCTTTCACTGTTGGAAAGCTACACTATCCCCGGGTGTCATAGGCTACTTTTTACCCAACTGCGCAGGCGGAGGGTAATGTTTTTATTGAAAAACTACGCGTGCGAAGCTGCGGATTGGTCAGCTAGTGTATAATACATACATAGTAACTGCGAAAGTAACTGTTTGTTTGTTTGTTACCTTTTCATAACTAAACGGCTGAACGGATCGTAATGAAATTCGGCAAGGAGATAGATTATATCCCGGGGAAGGACATACGCTTTTTACCCGAGTGCGCAAAAGGAGGGTAATGTTTTTATTCAAATACCACGCATGCGAAGCCGCGGGCGGGTCAACTAGTTAAATATGTTTTGGCATTCTGCTCCATCAAGTTACCTGGTGTTGGAAGAATCATATGTCCCATCTGATGTTAAATAGTAACGCACGCCTATAGCAAAGTATTGGCTCGTAGGACACGTGCCTTAGAAACGTGCCCTACGATGCACTGCTCAATGTCCGATATTCGATCATTGATAAGAGTTGGCTCAGAGGGCCAATTCACGTAACTTAAGATAGTAAAATTCGAGTAGTCTCGTTATGTTTAATGGTGGTAGAGCTTCTGTGACCGAGCTCAAGGAAGTGGGCACCACCGCCTTACCTTTATCTGCCGCCAAATAGCAGTACTTGTGCTGCTGTGCTCCGGTTAGATGGTAATGGTATGTTCCTGTAATTACTGGCACATAGGCATAACAGCTAAGTCCTATAGTATGACAACGTATCCACATAGAGATCAAGACAACATAATACCTTGTTTTGAATTCTATGTGGATATCCATGGGCTGCAGTAGCCACTTAACATCTGGTGGACTGCATGTTCGTTTGCCATATAAGTAGTATAAAAAAAATTTAAATGTCCCAAACGGTATTTACGTAGCTGACAATACAATGATATGAGTTGACTGCCATGCGATTATACACTTTATTTATATCAAGATAATATTCTAATATTAATGGAGCAGAATATATTCAACTCATCCAACTCATTGTAGATATGTTTTTAAAGTTTATTTACGTGACTCCCTGATCTTAAAGCATTTCAATAGCAACTTTTGCCCCGCTGTGGGCGCATGTAGGTTAATATTAAAAAAATTAAAACCCCTACGAGCAGGACTTGGCCTAAAGGCGACGACGTCCGTGGTGCAGTGGGCGAATAGCTGGCTGAGACAAATAGAAACATGTTTTATTTTGACGTATTTGTATGATTTGACAACTCTCTTAAACATATTTAGGCACTAAATGCGATTAGGCATCGTAGCGCAAGCCGTCCTAAGTGTCTTTACTTTAGAAAGTCATCAAAATATATTTATACAAGCTAAAAATATTAGAAAGTCTTTCTCTTTTATTGTATACATGCTTGCTTGCGTTTAACCACGATTTTGCCTGACGGTAAGCGATGATGCAGTCTACGATGAATCACGCTTGCCTAGATTTTCATTAACATTATGTACATATGTATTTATAAAATTACGAAAAATAATGTACAAGAAAGTACGTCTCGGCGGTATACGCTGGCTAAATTCCAATGATAAAAAAGTAAGTAGTCAAATAGGTTTCTCTTTCAATCCAGTCCATCCAAAGGTTGCCTGGAAGAGATCGCTTTGAGCTATAAGGCCGCCCATTGTACCACCATGTATTAGTTTTTAAGTTTTCTAGGTTTAGTTATTGTAATTTGTTGTAACAATAAAGTATTATCTATCTATCTATTTCAGGCCTTGCCAAAAACCCTTCCGCCTAATCTAACTGCGCAAGCGCAGGCCAAACGGCAAGCGTTGGACAGCCAACAGCGCATGCTGGCCGACAAGATGGCCAAGATGGTCGTCACCGAGAAACCGGACAATAAACCTGTCGTAAGTTACTTTACTTATATAATACATCTGTTTCCAAGAGAAGAGACAGTGGAGTTGTCATCATCGATTGCAGGCGGGTAGTTGGGTACCGAGCGGCTCATCCAAAACACCCCCACCGAAAATTAACATTGGCATCTAGACGTAAATATCTCGAGGCCGTTACCCTGTACAACATCATTCATAACAAATATGACTGCCATTGAACTAGTGAAAAAGCTGTGTTATGTAGTTCCCAGAACGTGCAATCTAAGAGCAGTTCGCTCCCGTTCTCTGTTCGCAACTGGCACCTGCCTGCCGCACTAACTCGGGACTGCGCGCGCCCATCCGACGTATGGTTGAGTCTTGCAATACGTCATTCGAGGCTGTAGACATGTTTGCATGCTCAACTTATCAATTTAAGAACTTAATGTCTATAAAACTTTCAAAACACGACTTTCAGTCGCTTCTGTCTTAGCGTAATTCCGTTCTGTGCTTTTCCTTTAACTTTTTCTTTTTCCTATATTTAATTTTAATTTACTTATATAATAATAGTTTTTTTTTAAATATATATAAGGCCCTTCTGGCCCTCTAGCTGCATCTACTTTTTGACTCTGTCTTACCAATATGTGGATAACGTAGTGGGTTACGTTATTAATACTTCTATCACATGAATACTGTATCTTACCTAACATTTATAGTGTAACTGTTTGTTGTACCAATTTTTTTTTGTCAACGTATAATGTTCCACTGCTGGGCAAAGGTCTCCCCCAAGTTTCTCCATCTATCTCTGTCCTGTACGACACTCCACCACTCCTGCTCGAAGACAACAAGATCGTCTCGCCAACGCTTTCTTGGCCGACCTCGACCGCGTCTTCCATCAGGGCTCCAGGTTGTGGCTAAATTAGCCCACCTACCGGGATGCATTCTGCTAATGTGTCCCGCCCAATCCCATTTGAGCCTAGCTGAATTTTCTCCAATATCGGCAATGCCTGTCAACGAACGCAGCGTGGTGTTTCTCACTCGATCAATCCGTTTGAATCCGAGAACGTTGCGTTCCATTGCCCTCTGGCAAATCCTGACTTCTGTGACTCGGTCAGCGTCACACCGTAGGTTAGGACGGGCAGGATACACATGTCGATGAGCTGGCGCTTAAGTGTAAGAGGAAGCTCACCCTTCATGTGCTCCTAAATGGATCAGTAGCTTTTCCAGGCGTTTTCGATGCGACGATCGATCTCCCTGTCCTGCCTGATTTCGAAGTTTGCTAACTGGCCCAAGTATACATATATATTTATCGACATAGTGTATTTCTTGCCCATCTACCTCGACCGCGTCATGTCGTCGAGAAACTTGGTCGAAAACCGGCTTGTTCGGGTGGTTGGTGTTGATCAAGTTTAATTTAAAAAAAAACAACAACAAATATCGATTGTTGGTGTAGCGTATTTTAAGTGGACTGTATTTTTTAATTATGAGGTTAGCCTAAGGGCCAGCAAGAAAGGATTCTACCCAATCAAGAACAGGGATGAGATGGGTTGCACGCCACTGACTTGGATATTCCTGGTTAGGTACTCCGTCACCGCAATCCAGAGGCACTAAAGATTGTTTTGTTTCACAGTTCGATTTCACTTCTTATGGTTATTAACGTGGCCGCGTTCACTTTATTTTGCGTATCGGGTCATGATTGAACGCGGACGCGTAATGATATAATCGGATACCTAGATGCTAATATTTTTAATAAAGTCACAGTGACGGACAGGATTAAGATAAAGGTAGGATTAATAATCAGGACCAACGTTAGTTCCAAGAAACTTTCGCCGAATATCGCCAATCCTTTGTTCTTCCAGTAATTTAAATTTCTTCTCCTCGCGAGGGACACACCACTACACTTTCCATGGCTAACATGGCAGGCACGAGATGTCAATTTTTACAGGCATAGCGTCGCCACTCCGAGGCTCGAGGTCCACTCGCAGTTTCTCTATTACATACAAAGCCATTGGCTTTGATATGCGCCAAAGCGCTTGAAACTTCAGATCAACCGGGTTGCAGATATCCCGTATCCGCTTTCGTTGAATTTTCCGTTGAATCATCTCTCTTCATAAATTGTTGCAATATAGTTATAATACGGCACTGCCATTTTTTCAGCAAATTGAACTGATTTAAATTAATTTTTTTGAAAATATCGCTGCTGTCTCTCAATCTCATCTAACAGAATGATCGACGACAAATTAGTCAAGTTAAGATATCAAAAGTCGACTAGTCATGAGAAAATATGACGCGTATGTTACGGTTTTAGAGAAATTTGTCACGAAGTCTTCGTTTGACAGAACGACATGATATAAGTGAACTCTATGTTACACACAGTCGAGATGTAGAGATACGACGACGAAATGGCGTGACAAAATGATCTCGTGCCTGCCATGTTAGCCATGCAGGTCTTATTTCACAGCAATTTCTTTTGATTAGGTATTTTGGCACAGAGCACTATGCGACACAGGTATCGTTTCAACCATCTTTTAACGGCTCATTGATGGTAATTAGGGGAGAGGGAGATGGCAGATATCAGATAGAGGAAAGATAAGGACGAAAAGTCACTGTGCTCCTACCCACATATAATATTTAATTATGGCTAAAACAGGTCGTAAAACCGCCGATATGGAATGTTTGCGTGGGTTGCGAGATGCGTATTAGCGATGACTGTTCTACTCTTCTTCGTGGTGAATGCAATTTTATGTAGGTAGGGAATGGATTTTTAATAGGTTGATATGAAATAAAGGCATTTGGCTAATTTAAATACGGCTGGCGCCACCAATTGTTTTTCTTGAAAAAATCACAGGCAATTTTTTTTAACTTGTTAATTTTAAGAACTATAAATAAATAAATAAATAATAAGTTTTTTGTTGTTTGGTCTCGCCAATGATATTATGATGATTGGTAAATGGTTTTGTTTTGGTTACTCTATAGGCGTTACAGCGCAATATACCCGTACAAGTGAACGTCGCGCCGAGCTTGAAGACCGAGGGAAAAGTCAACGCGAGCGCTATGGAGCAGATTCGATTACAGGTAATAGACTCGGCCAGGGTGTGATGTCGTCATCTACATCCATGGTGGCCCTGGAAAGCTGCTGCCATCCCAAAGTCCTACTCCGTTATATTAAGGAGTTAAGGCTGGGGGCAGTTTAGAAAGAGGGTAATGCACAATACACCCCAATGTCAGTGCAAATCTAATACCTCCCCCCCCCCCCCCCCCCCCCCACCTTAAAATTAGAATAAGAAGGGTGTGATGTTCTGATAATAATAAAAAAAAACTTTTTTACGGACAACCAGACGCTCTGCGGTGCGCCACCGCTATATGGTAGAAATACCTCCCATACACACAAGGCGGTTCTCTTCCACCTTTATTATGCGCACCGCCAAAGAGTGGAACGCGTGGAACGAGTCTGTGTTTCCTGATAGCTACAACCTAGGGGTCTTCAAGTCGCGAGTGAATAGGTTTCTTCTAGCCAAGCTTGTAGTCTGCATCATCGCGCGCCATCAGGCGAGATCGTGCTCAAACGCAAGCCTATAATGTATAAAAAACTCTTTACAATTGGTACATAAAATAAATACTGTAATTTCTTTGTTATAGTATTTCCATTTATTTATTTTCTCTATGACAGCTCCTGTGAAAACTTAAATGTGCGTCTTATTTATATTATGTATGCTTTATTTTATAAATATATGACGCTTACGCACGTACAAGGTTATACCAGAGTCGGAGAAACTGATAGGGATGGAGCTATCGATAAACGTAACACGATAACATACCCGATATTTTTTTACAAAATGTAAGAAACTAAACTACTGCCGGATACTTTCGTACAAATTTATTAACTAATATTATATTTCATTACAAGATGTTACACGTATTAATTCTTGATCGTTAATGCCAACTTCTTTAAAACGTTCGAAGCTGTTGTAAAATAAGTAGGTATATAGTCTAACTTTTTATTAGCTGCAGTAAAATGACGTTTCTAAATGTCATTCCGTAAAATAATGTTGCCAGCCTAATCTCAATAGGGATGTGATTCAGTTCACAAAAATTAATTAAATAACATTATTATGACGTTTTTGTTTCATTTTGAATGTACCTCCCTATACTTCCACTAAAAAAGATCAATCCTCTAGTATAGTAATAATAATAGGTTAAAAAAATACATTACAACTTAATATTAAATCTCAAAAAAAAAAACCAAACTGATTATTCATTTATGATTCACTCATTTAGCTACATCCCTATTTATTTTTCTTCAAAAACCGGCAACCCACAAAACGTTATTTTACTGCAGCTAATAAAAAGTTAGACTATAGGTAGGTACTCGACAATGAAACGAAATGATTATAACGACATGTAATCTTTATTTATTTATTTTAATCAAAATCTGATGAATCGCCACTGTCACTCGATGAGCTCAGTTCAGTTCTTGAATGTGGCATCTGTGACTAGGGAGTGTCCTCGATGAGCTCTCCCCGTGAGCTCACAACACTACAACTATCAAATTAGAACTGTCATCGAGAAAATAAAGAAATGGAAATACTATAGTACTAGTATCTTTACATAGTAACAAAATGAAATCGCTTCAGCTGTCTGTTCGTTTAGATCTTTTAAACTATTCAACGGATTTTAATGCAGTTTTCAGCAATAGATATAGTGATTTAAGAGGAAGGTTTATATGTATAATACATACATAGTAACTGCGAAAGTAACTGTTTGTTTGTTTGTTACCTTTTCATAACTAAACAGCTGAACGGATCGTAATGAAATTTGGCAAGGAGATAGATTATATCCCGGGGAAGGACATAGGCTACTTTTTGCCCGAGTGCGGAAGAGGAGGGTAATGTTTATTGAAGTAGGAGGGTTTATTGAAATAGCACGCGTGCGACGCTGCGCGCGGTTCAGCTAGTGTACAAGTTATCTATGTAGATCTGTGCTTCAGCATACAGAAGGTCGATGATTATAATAATTGTGTTTCAGCAATTAAAACAAGCTCAGTACCAGCAACAAATAGCGCTAATAAAGAAACCGGAGCCGATCTACGATCTGCCGATACACAACAAGTCCCCGCACCAGCAACAGCAGATCCGACAGGTAACTCCTATCACTAAGCAATAATAATAATAGCAGTACTTGTGCTGCTGTGTTCCGGTTAGATGGTAATGGTATGTTCCTGTAATTACTGGCACATAGGCATAACAGCTAAGTCCTATAGTATGGCAACATATCCACATAGAGATCAAGACAACATAATAGCTTGTTTTGAATTCTATGTGGATATCCATGGGCTGCAGTAGCCACTTAACATCTGGTGGACTGCATGCTCGTTTGCCATATACCTAAGTAGTATAAAAAAACTAAATACTACTATATAAATAACTTTATTGCACTTAGAAAACTAGAACAAAGGCGAACTTAATGCTAAAGACCATTCTCTTCGAGATAACCTTTGTGTATTGTAGATAAATGAAAAATTAAAAAGTATTTATTAATAAGATAAATCTTATTGATAAGTTTTTGACTGCAAATAAATACTTTATCAGTTTTTTGTAATTTACCTAAGATGCCTGGTACAACAGCAATATACATTTTATACAGTTTGAGGCAGAAGGCACTACCTACGATCACAATTAAGCAGGGGCCCTCACACTAAGCAAGCCTGTATCGTGAACACCAGTCAGATGGAATTAGCAATTTTATTATGTGACCTCGGGCATAACACAATTTTACCAATAACTAAAACTAATTTTACACATCATCATCATCCACAGCCCGACTTCACCCATTGTTGGGTATAGGCCTCCCCAAGTTTGTGCCATCCGCCACGATCCTGCGCTAGTCTCACGCACTGATGGCCCACGACCTTTACGATGTCGTCCACCCATCTCGCTGCTGGTCGTCCTACCCTTCTATACCCGCTCCTCGGCCGCCATTCAGTCACTGTCCTGTTCCATCTGTCATCACCACGTCTAGCCAAGTGTCCCGCCCAAGACCATTTGAGCTCCATAACTCGAATCCCTACGTCATGAACCTTCACTCATCTACGGATCTCGACGTTTGGAACTCGATCTAAGTCTGATGCCAAGCATGGTACGCTCCATGGCTCTTTGTGCAACTCTTAACCTGTACAAAGCCTCCTGCATGAGCGACCACGTCTCGGCACCGTAGGTCATGGTGGGCAGGAACACATTGGTTGAATAAGGGGGTCTTCAGACACTGTGGAAATTTAGGCGACTTGAGGATGTCGTCTAACTTGCCGAATGCAGCCCATCCCAATTGGATCCGTTTAGAGATCTCTGCTGATGCTCTTTACCAAACGATAGAATATGTCCAAGATAAAGATACTGGTCGACTGTCTCCAGCCTCTCATTTCCCACTATTACAATGGGATTTGTTTTTTTCTATGTTTATTTTATTTTACACCTATTCTGACAAAAAATAACAATAAGTGGAGGGACGGGGAGGGTGGAGGCGCAAGAGCGGAACCTATGTATGCTCCAAGGGTTGAAGTGTTAAAGGCATAAAGCCGGGAATAGCGCTTAGTGGAACTGCAGCACACCTTTCAAAACCCTTTAACCGCCCACACCAACGTTGCCCCTTACGTTGCCTTTTATTGGCGGCATTTATGGGGGCCCGTTTAGTGGACGGTTAGTCCTACCACCTGCCTCAATCATTCTTGATATTGCGGATTCGGCAGGTGCCGTATCTCATATCTCCCCTAGCCCAGCATCCATTCCATTAGCATTGCTCTGACAATAACCTGTACTCATAATCCATTATTGCAATAGTTTAACCATCGGTCCCACCTCCATCTTGCAATACATAAGACTGATGAAAACAGGCCGTATCTCGTTGGCTCCGGCCCCGGTAATGCCTATGTTAAAGGTCCAGGCTTAATGGCTGTGTTGTAAAATAAATATTTGTAATAATAAAAACTAAAAAATAACACAAAAATAAAATCTTAAGTATTTGAATTATTTTATGGAAGTATAAGTATAAATGGCTCCATTTAACTCACATTTTATAATTTTCATTTTCATTATGTACCTGTTAATTCAATTTAATCTAATTTGCATAATCTGACATTTTAATTTAATTTTTATTTTATTTGGTATTTGTGATAATATTATGCCTATTTATTTTAATTGTTTAATATTACTAAATTTTAATTTTTTTTTGGTGTTAGTTTTCTAAGGATTATGTAATTTATGGATATATTTTATCTGAATTAAATAAATTAATAATATTAAAGGTACTATAAATAATAAAAATATTACACATAACATATAATATTTGAACTTATTATACAGTATTATATTATACAGTAGATAAAATGTAGGGTAGGATACATAAAACATTTTCAATTTCGGTGCATGAAAGAGTAAGTAACCACCTATTTACTACACATTTTGTCTATTAAACTGATTTGTCTTTTAAATCACAGTATTTAAGAACACTCTTGTGTTCTTACAACCTACACATAAAGATGTGTAGGTAGTGCACAGGAAAGGGAACTAATGAAAACTTGCTCAGGACTAATAAAACTAGCATAATATAGGTACGTGACATACTACATAAATACATCTACTTAAATACTTTATATGATTGACTAAACTATACCAATATCAAATAAAAATACATACTTAACAATAAAAGGAGTGATAAGGAACGATTAAGTTGCTCATTTTTGGTCGGTTTGACCGAGAAGGTGAATATAGATTATCAATCTGAACGCTTCCACTGAATTAGCCTCGTAATAGTTTGTACGACATTAAATAAAAACACTGGTAGGGTTTATAGTTATGCGGTATTTTTCTTTTATATTAAACTTGTAGACACACAAGCTGACGGGTCTCCTGTTGTTAAGTGGTCACCGCCGCTTATAAACTCCTGCAGCACTCGTGGTACTGCAGTCACGTTGCCTACCACTTAACACCCTATTTACACCTCTCTTAAAGGCAGGAAAATAGGGTTTATCAAATATGTGTAACCATAGAAAATTTAAAATTTTCAAACAACCTTAATATAAAGATCTACAATATCAATGAAACAGCCTGTATAAAATAGGTAAAAAAATCATATTCGCTCATTCTGTAAGTAGGTACCTGTTATACTGACTAAGCGGCATCGTCGCAATAACCTCTAAAATCAGTTAATACTATTCCGGATGTGTGTTTCAAATTAATGTCGTACATAACAAAACTGGTTGTAAATCTTATATCTTAAAAAGACGACTTCCGTGGCCCAATGGGCGAATTGCCGGCTGAGACGTAGAGGTATCGGGTTTGATTCCCGCCACGGAACAAATGGTTGCATTATCTACAGATATTTGTTCCGGGTCTGATTGTTTCACTATAATATATTGCAATGTTTTTCTAGACAAAATGAAAAAAAATCTTCACAGCGAAATTCGAAAGTTGTTGAACAAATATTGTTGTTGAAAATGATAATAACCCACTTGTGGGTTAACATACATTCTAAAGCTCCTTGTATAATGCTTCAGTTTTTAGTACGACTAGACAATTAATTTAAAAAAAATATTTGGTTTCAGGAATTACAAAAGCAGCAGCTGCAGAAACAGCTATTACTGCAACAGAAACTAAAACAAAACCCGGTGGTACATATCAATCCCCAGCCACAGAATCTACAACAAGCCACGCAAGTCCAACAAAAACCGGTATTACAACAAGTGCCAAAACCAACACTACAACAAGTTCAAGCATCTCAACAAAAAACGTTGCAACAAGTTCCTATGCCAGTGTTACAACAAGTGCCGAAACCGGTATTACAACAAGTTCCAAAGCCGACGCTACAACAACTTCAACAACAACCCGCCTTACAACAGCAGGTGCGTCTAAAAACGATGCATACGCAAACTCTAGTTCATGAAGCTCAGCCAATCCAACAAAAGCCGGCTCAACAAGTGCAACAAAACCTGACGCTACAGCAGCAGCAAGCTCAACAAGTACAACAAAAGCCGGCGGCACCGGCGCAAGTTCAACAAATCCAACAAAAAACGGCGACACCAGTTCAAGTCCAACAAAAAACGGGAACTACCCCAGTTCTACAAAAACTGACGTCCCAACAAGTCCAACAAAAACTACCGCCCCAAACTGTAAACAGATTAACTCAGGCAGGGCATCTTCAAAATCAACTAAAAGCGGCACAGCAGCCACAACTACTGCAAAAGCCGCCATTACAACAAGCGCCACGAAAGCCTCCCCCACAAGAACTACAACAAAAACTCGCTCAGAAACAACAACAGCAGCCGGTACAACAAAAAACGGCGTCACAACAGACGGTGCCGACGCAACAAAACGCGGCGGTTCAAGCTGCGCCGGCGCAACAACAGCAGCCGCAACAACGGCAGGCTCGGCAACACCAACAGAACAGCGTGTCTCTATCCAGTCGCGACACCAGCGTCTTCTCGACGTCTAGTGGCTGTTCTGAGTGAGTATCATTATCATATCTGCCATAGGGCATCCATTACTGAACGGCTGCAATCCGACGACCTACTTGGCGCAATGGGCGAATAGCCAGCTTAGACGCAGGAGGTAGCGGGTTCGATTCCCGCTTCGGAACAAATGTTTGCATTATCCACAGATATTTATTGCAGGTCTTGATGTTTTTCAATTTATTATAAGTGTGTATTTACAAAAAAGGAGTATACTGCGTGTCACTGCATTTACGAAAATAATTTAAATTACGGGTAGAGTTAGTTGCTAGTACACACGGCTACACATCAAGGTATACATGTCCAGTATAAGCGGACCTCTCATTCTACGAAAAGCCTACACAATGTGAGGTCAGCTTATACCGGAAATATATAGCTTGATGTGTAGCCGTGTGTACTATAGGAAAATAGTTTTTGAAATGAAACTTCTTTACGCACGCTTGACTTGGGGAGTGAGCTGGTGAATGCGTTACGAAAAGTGCGAACCGAAGTTGAGAGGGAGATATAAGTTAGTGAAGATAGAGAAGAGCGTTACGTTGCTTATATTACTGTAGGAGCAAGAGAGAGAGGTGCGCGCGCACATTTTCTTTCTTTCTTCCTCTCATAGCCAGTGCATGATATATATATATATATATATATATATATCAGTCAGTAGTCCGTTTGATTATGTTTCATAATTTCATTTCGTTCTTGAACAATTTTATAAATATTTTGAAAAAGAAGTTTTACTTCAGTCGTGTGGTCTTAAAGCACACTCGTTGTTTTATTTTTTTTCAAATTCATTACCATGGTTTTATTTTAATTTTCAATCTACCTTAATATCAAGTCCTAAAATATCAATGAAACAGCCTGTATAAAATAGGTAAACAAATGATATTCATTCATCATGTAAGTAGGCACCTGTTAAACTGACTAAGCGGCATCGTCGCAAAGGCGCCGCCGATTTACGTAAAAAATAAATAAATAAATAATAAATATTGCTGGACATTTCACACAGCGCTATCCAGCCCCAAACTAAGCAGAGCTTATACTATGGGAATCAGATAACTGACAGAATACTTAAACTTGTTTTTTTTGTAAATACATACTTATAATATATAGAAAAACAACCAGACCCGGAACAAATATCTGTAAATCATGCAAACATTTGTTCCGCGGCGGGAATCGAACCCGCTACCGCTGCGTCTCAGCCGACTGCTCGCCCACTGTGCCACGGAGGTCGTCTGCTGTTTATTGATTACTGGATTCAAGCTACCGTTATTAAACCAATCTCTAAAATCAGTTAATACTAATCTGTATATATGTTTTAAATTAATGTCGTAAATGCGGTGACAGACTGTATAAGTATTGTATCAGTTATCTGGTTCCCAGTACAAGGTCTGCTTAGTTTGGGGCTAGAGAGCGCTGTGTGAAATGTCCAGTAATACGTTTGTTGTATTAGCAGTGGTTCGTGCTGGCAAGGGCGGGCGGAGGACACGCGGGACCTGGACGCGCTGCTGCAGTACATCGAGGGGCCGACGCGGCACGTCGACCGCGGCAAGAAGAAGGCTAAAAAACAACGACAAAAGGCCAAAAAGGTAACATCATCTGCACCAATTTATTCCGGGTTTTATTATAAAGTATTGCAATCACACTAATATTATAAATTCGAACGTTTCGATGTCTGTTTGTCACTCAATGACGTCGTAACAGCTGAACTGATTTCGATGAAATGACTTATGTATGTACGTAGAATATAACCTGGATTAACATATAGACTACTTTTTGTTGACAAATAGCGCGCGCGAAGCCGCTAGCAGAAGCTAGTTTAAAACTAATTATATTGAAGGGACGGAGCGTTTACAAAAAGTAAAAAAATGTGTATACATAAAATGTTCTTGTTTTATTATCAAAATCTCGAGAAAATCGATAAAATGATGCTCGACGAAATGTTAGAGAACTAGCGTATTGTACAATGCTACAGATTACTAAAAAGTTACTACAAGCCGTTCAACGGTCCCACTAGTTCAATAACCTCGTCCAGTCAATGACCTGGCTCGGTCAATGAACTCAACCAATCAACAGAGAGTATAGTGCGTACGGCAGGGCGGTAGTTACATGTTTGGCATGAAAACTCAAAAGTAAAGTTTATTGGTTGTAAAAAAAAACATTAATTATGTTTATTTCTAGGTTAACTTGCAACACCTTATACATTATAAGCATGTATTTAGAAACAAACAAATAAATGTGTATAAGCATTCTATTAGGTATCTGGTACTCATAGTACAGTTTGGGGCTAGATTGCGCTGTGGTATAATGTCCGGCGTTATGTATTTTTGAATGTGTTACAGAGTGAAGAGCGTCTTCAGTCGGAATGCGCGCAGCTGAAGATAGAGTTCGCGCGCGTGCGCTTCGAGGCGGAGGCGCTGCGCGTAGCGCACTACAGCGCGAAGCGGCGCTGCGAGGAGACGCGCAAGGCGCTACAGGTTATGAGCGCTCACAACGCGCCCGCCAAGACACGTGAGTACTTCTACACAGTCTACACTCGCAGAGTTTCGCTTTTTTTATACCACTTGGAGAAAGAACTGATGTTAAGTGGCAATCTAATGAGGTAATACATTTTATAGGCGACTATAAAAAAAGTATTGCCTCATAGGTCATGCATCTTAGAAACATGCTCTACGATACACTGCCCTTTGACCGACCATCACCTTGAGGCATACAGAGGTAAAGTCTCATGTGTCTGTATAGAATATGTATGATGGTATCACTTCTCGGGCAAGCACTTTCACAAGGAACTGTACTAGGTACTTCTTACATTCAAATTTAAGTCCGATAGTTAATCGGACAGTTGTTGCTGAGGTAATGAGCTGTGACAGAATGACGGAAGGACGGACAAAGTCGTACCTTATGGGCGTTTGTGCACTACAAGGAATTTTACTGTCCGGCAGTCCGATATGGCACGCCATTATTTATATACTAGCTTGTGCACTATACGTAATCTTGCCGTACGACATTTTACTTTTCCCTATTCCGGACCGTTTCAAAAATAATCTTTCGTCCTGCCTCAATTTATTGTGGTTTATGTAAAATGACCCTGTCAGATACCTTTCACATAAAAGGGGAAGAACCCAAAATTCTTTTTGTCTTCTACGTTTTCGCACGTAGAGTAGGTAATAAAGCCGGCTACTGCCAACGATCAAAGAAACTCATCGTTCCTAGCGTATTTACGCGTGCGTGGCGTGTAGTTTCAAAGAGAGCTAACCTAAACTGCGCCGCACCTGCGAGTAAAGATGGACGGTGCACAAAAATCGGACTGCCAGACAATAAAATTACTTGTAGTGCACAAGCTAATCATCCGTTTTTTTTTATGCCACACTGGACCGTAAAAAATCGGACTGCGGGACAGTAAAATTTCTTGTAGTGCACAAACGCCCTATGGGTTCCGTTTCTACTTAAACTCTACTCGTTTCACAGGCAAGAAGCAGAACAAGTTGAATCCTGTTCAGAAGCAGCAAATCCAAGTATTGGCTGAGCAAGTGGGCGAGTTGACTGCGCTCATGCACACCACTGCTAAGGTATGTAGAGTTAACACATACACGCTGCAAGACCGTGAACGTACCACTGCGCTGTAATTTTGTACACGTATACGCGTACGCATCTGGTGTGCATCGGCCTTTAAAATCGCTCAGCGTGCTACGGACAGCTTCGACAAAAATAAAACTTAATAAATCGCGCTCTCAATTTTTTTCATAGTGTAGCTTTGGTTTTGGTCTCATTTAGCATCGAGATTTAATATAAAAAAAAACTTTTCTAACAAAATGCCTACTAATCTCTTGCATTATCTGCGGAAACTTTTAATTGGCCTTCTACTAGAATAAGTAGCATTTATTGTTGTTTATTTTCTACTCAAATACCTCTTCTGTAACCTAGCTGTAAGTTTTCCTAAAATTCTAAAAATAAAATAAAATTTCCAGGAGCTGCAAACTGCTGAGACGCACGTGACGGAGTGCTCGCAGCGGCTGCGGGAATGCGAGAAAGAGATAAACGAAGCCCGAGCGATGCAGGGCAAGAAGACGCCTGTTCAGGTAACAATACCCTAAACTCACAACCATACTGAACTAGTGGTTGACGCCCAAACTGAGATCTCGTGAGTCTTACATGAAAATAAACGAAATGCATAACCAACTTACTTGACCTACAGTTTCATTAAAATTACAGGTTTATTGGGGTAGAAATTGCCTTTATACTTTCAAACTTTTGCCTATATTTGTGTCACTAAAGCTACCCGAATACCAAATTTCAGCACTGTGGGGTCACTGGTGTACCCTGTGAATTTCGTCAAAGTTCAGTTTTTATTATAGCTAATAACTAAAAAACTACAAGGTTTAAACTAAAAATAAAACGGGGTCGGAATGTACTAATTAAGATTAGATTAGATTAGATAATACTTTATTGCACACCACGAATCAAACACATATAAAAAACAACTACGTAAATCTATGGATACAATTGGCGGTCTTATCGCTAATTAGCTATCTCTAGCAAACAACCTTTGGATGGAATGGACTGTGTAGACATTACCTGGGGTGTAATGGTGTACCTAACATACTACATGTACATACATACTAATACTAATTATATAAAAATAAAAAAAAATAAAAAAATATAAAACTTACATAAATGAAAGTTACATGAATCTAAATAATAACTACTCATAATAATTTATAGATACATACTTAGACTTATTTAAGAAACAAATAATTAATTATAAATACATATATATTTAGCGATAAATACTCAGATAGTGTTCTCTGAGCATACGTTTAAAAATGCCAAGTGACTTGGCACATCTGATAGCCACCGGCAGCGCGTTCCATAACCGGACAGCCTGCACTGTAAAATACTTATCAAAGTAGGAGGAGGAGTGTACAGGTGTCCTGAGTTGGAGTGTGTCAGATGAACGCAAGGATCGAGGATTGGATTGATAGAGGAAATGGAAGCGTTCTTTAAGATAGGAAGGTGAGGAAGGGTTGAACTGGATGTTATATAAATGCTGAAGGATGTGAGTATCCCGGCGAAGGCGTATGTGTAACCACTTGAGTATGTGTAACCACTGCGAAAATCGGACACATGGTGATACTTCCGCAAGCCGAAGATGAACCGGATGCCAAAGTTTTGCAAGCGCTCTAGTTTATCTAGTTGATGTTCTATCTGGTCTGAGATCTAGATAAGAAGCATCAGCATAGTCTAGTATCGGGAGAAGAAGCGACTGCGCGAGCCAAATTTTAGTGGCAGTCGGAAGGAAGTTACGCAATCTCCTAAGAGAACCCGCTGAGGCAAACATCTTACGACTGACTTCAGATATCTGAGGTCCCCATGACAGTTGCCTGTCTATGAGAACGCCTTAATTTTTCACCGTCTCACTCTGCTTAACGTAGGTGCCATCAAATACAATACCTAATAATACTTAATATACAAAGACCTTTCATTAGACGTCCCATTTGATCTCAACAACCCTCCCAATATTTTTAGTTTATTTAGTCACACTAGGATTGTGCCATCACTACCTACCTATGTATCAAATATCACGATGTCACTATTTGTATTGTATTATTAATATTCAATTTGACTTGTGTAATTCTTTATTATTTAATATTTTGATTATACCTACTCACTATTGTAAGAACTACCTGTATTAAATGTGTACAGTGTGTACCGAATTACCGATACAAGGTACCATCATAAAATATGACGTGTAATATTCTTACCAAATAAATGATTATGATTATGATGCTCGGATCAACGCTTTGAAAGTTATCCTCGGACAAACAAACATACATACATATATTCATACATTCCTACAACGCCGATTTGCCCAAGTTGATTTGGGGATCTCACTTCGCTCGATCAATATATAAACACGTTTATATATGACCAGACACGAATCCACCATTTTTAATATAATTTAGTATTTATTTAGCAGTAGTTTTTTCAGTTTTTGCACAAGATTTAGGAAGTCGACATGTACGGTGATCGCGAAAATTCGTGAACATTGATCAGAGTGATTTATAAATTATAAAATTTCAATTATTTCCCCCAGTTGGCACATGAGGAACTAAAACGCTACCAACACGAGCAGCTGCAGGAACAGCTGCTAGAGCAGAAGCAGTTACTGCAGAATGACGAGGCGCACAGAATGCAGACACAACAGCAGTGGCTGCAGCAGCAGGAGCTGCAGGAGAGGCAGCTGCGGCAGCAGAAGCAACTGCAGGTAACAACCCTTAGGGCGAAATTAAACAAAGTACGAGTAGGACGCGCGCACCGAAGATTCCGAACCTAGATAGCACTTACTGCAGAACGAGGAGGCACACAGAATGTAGAAGAAGCAGCAGTTGCTGCAGCAGCAGGAGAAGCAGCTGCGGCAGCAGAAGTAACTGCAAGTAACAACCCTTAGGGCAACATTAAAAAAAGTCCGGTCAAGTACGAGTAGGACTCGCGCACTGAGGGTTCCGAACCTAGATAGGTTTAGCGCCATCTAGTTATGTGAGCGGTAAACCGAGAAAACTTTGAACACAGATCTAAAAAACTGTTCTAGGCACAGACTTAGATAATTTTCCTGTAATTTAATTTTTCACTTTGTAAACTTCGGAGATAAGGCATACCCTTAGAAAGAACGGTATTTTTTCCGTCATTTTTCATCATAGCTACAAAACAATATTATATTAAAAAACACTTTTGGAATGTGCATATCAATCTCATTGATATGATACCTTGTAATCATATTTTGAAATTTTGATCCTCACCGTTTTCACTGTTTTGGCCATCAAAATGAAAATATTTTTGATTTCTCTTACTTCCTATAGAGGAAGATCGGTTTTTTTACAGTTTTTTTTATTGGTGATAGCCAAGCGCTTGACCACTACCTCACCTGATGGTAAGTGAAGTTATGATCGAAGATGGAGCACGCTTGCCTAGAGAGAACCTATTCACTCTGGACTTGAAGACTCCAAGATTATACTGGTTTGTAAAAACATACGCCGGAAGCGAGTTTACTTTATTATTTGTAAAGATGGGCAGACGACTTGGTAAGAACCGCAGGTCGGCGTTGGATGCAGGCCGCTTCCAACCGCAGTTCCTGGAGATCAATGAGGTAGGTATTTGTCCAGCAGTGGACGTCCTACGGCTGATATGATGATGATGATGATGTTGATTATTTGTAACTATTCCAAATTTCAAGCTGATAGGTTCTGTAGATGAGATAATCTGCTGTGATAGACGGACAGACAAAGTCGCACCATAAGGGTTCCGTTTTTACCATTTTGATTCCAGAACCCTAAAAAGGAGGTAGTTCTCTTTATATATTGTATGTTCTCTCAAAACTTCTTTGTTAATGTGACAGGGATTTTTGAATTTCAAATGTATTTTAGTATTTTTGGCCTAAAATTTATTTTAAAACCACAAAGAGACAAACTGAAAGGACAATTTTAATCTCATAATTTAATTAAGAGAATCAACCCGATATTTAAACAAACACAAATGTAGCTATGAAAAATGTCAGACGGACGAACGAAGTGAGAGAGATTAGATTAGAAAATTCTAAGTAATAAAATATACGGCGAACTTAAAGCTAATTAGCATTTTCTGCCAGCTAACCTTTGTGTTGAGATGTTTCCTCGACGAAAGTTGGTAGCAGAAAAGAGCAACCTTTTTTTTGATGGGCTAACTCGCTGTTGGCCTCTGAGGCTGTTGCAACTTATCCAACTTTATTGCTGCTTAACCGAACTTTGAAAGTTGGCGGCCGCTGGTGCCCCTGCTATTCATGCATTCTAGCGCCACGCGCCAAATTGTCGTCTATAATATTTTTCTATTTATGTAACAGTACTTATTGATGTTGAGCGACATTTTGACGTAAAGAGTAATGATATTACAACTTTCAGATGCACCAACTCAAACAGCAGAGACAGCTTCAGCTGGAGCAGGAGCTGATGAACCGGATACGAATCGACGAGGCCAAGCTTCTGAAGCAGAGGCAGAATGAAGCTATTGCTAGTAAGTTTACAAGTGCTTTTTGTATTTAATTTAATCAAGACGGTGAGAATCAATAACATTAATTACAATTTTAGGTACATATTATGTCAACAATAAATAAAAAATAAAAATTATAAAATGTGTGAGCGTCGTGGAACACTCGGTTGGAACGAAGTTCCTTTCGGAGTATATTATTATTGAAATAATAGTATTAATATTAAATTAAATATTAGTATAATTATTACTAACAAAATATATATTTAATAATATAATATATATTATCTACTTTATTAATTTTATTTAATATGAATTTAATATTTTAGTAACGCCTTTATTATTATTTTATAGCATACATGCTATGGATAACCGTCTACACTAAATAAAGGGTCGTGACGGAAAACTCTTACATTTTTTTTCGCCTAGCCCCCAAAAGATCACATAGGGAAAATAGGAAGGGAGGCCTTTGCCCTGGATCACACAGACCAGTTAGATTAGATTTAGTTTATGAAGTACCAGTGAATAAATGAATGAACATTCTTTATTGCACAAAATAAAAAAAAATGTGCGTAGGCGAACTTAATGCAATAGCATTCTCTTCCACTTAACCTTTATGTAATGCGGACAAACACTAACTGAATATACTTATTCAATACATAAATTTGCATGCCTGATAGAAGGCGAAACATAGCTGACCTTACTATCATAACTTGTGACCTGTTTTGAGCCTAACCTATGTTTCGAACTAATAAATGCATATTTACTTGTACGTATTTTATAGGTTTTTATAAATAATTGTGGTTTTTTTACCAGATTTGGTTTTCATTTTCATCACTCAACCGATGAAGTTTTCGCTTGACAGAACTAGATGTCGCTAGTAAAATGTGTCGGATCCTAGAACGCGCTATCGAAGCGTTTTGGCAATCTAACTTATGTGTTCACCATTAGCTAACATATAATTTTTCTTAAGTTTTGACAATAATTTTTGCAAAGGGTCTGTTAGATCCCTTCCGTATAATATTAAGAAATTAATAAATGTTATGATATTAATAAATATTATGATATTACTAATGGTTTTGTCTGTCACTCAATACATTGCTTAACGTCTCGAACTATGACTATGACCTAACAACTAATAATGCAATTAGCCATCTCTCGACTGGCGTGAGATGGGTATCAACAACGACGGCCGCAAAATATCACATTACGCTTTGCTGACGACCTTATCCTCATAGCAGAGAACGTTGAAGATCTCCAGTAATGCTCGCAGACCTTCAGCAAGCTTCAACAAAGGTGGGTCTTGGGATGAACATGTCAAAACCAAGACCAAATTATGACCAATCTTGCTGGTCCAAAACCTAACATAATCGTAGGTAACTGCCCAATAGAGGCAGTGGACAACTACATTTATCTTGGACATTGTTTATCCTTTGGCTCACTTTCCCAGAAACAAAAGATCTCGAGACGAGTCCAGCTAGGATGGGCCGCCTTTAGTAAGTTAGAAGACGTCCTAAAGTCTAAAATCCCTCAATGCCTCAAGACCAGGGTGTTTAACCATGGTTCCGAGACATGACCGCTTACAAAGGAATACATGCATAAGATTAGAGTAGCTCAACGGGCAATGGAGCGTGCCATGCTCGGTATATCACTCTTGGACCACATACCCAATGTAGAAATCTGACGTCGCACAAAGGTTGTGGCCGGCCTGAAATGGAGATGGGCTGGACACTTGGCTAGGGGGGATGACGGGCGTTGGACGAAGACAATTACAGAGTGGTGGCCAAGGGATGCTCGTAGATCAAGAGGCAGACCACCCGCCCGATGCTCGAATGACATTGAAAGCGTAGCGGAGACTCGCAAGGGACCGGAAAGAATGACATAATAAAGAGGAGGCCTATACCCAACAGTGGGTGCAGACGGGCTGAGATGATGATGACGTACATGGATGATATTAAACTATTTGCTAAATCATAAAAAGAAACAACAGTAATATTTAGTAGTGATGTCGTCAATATGTCATTTGGTATGGATACATGTAAAACGTTACATTTGCGTAAAAGTAAAATAGTAGGTAAGAGTTCGAGGGTGTGATGAAACTGAAAGCCTCCTGGCAATCTTATCTTAATAATCTTTTTACCGTTACATCACTGTCTTACCCTCAAGCCCTTCCTCAAATCCTTCTCAACATCCCCTCCTCCTCTGTGCGGTTACCAATTAGCGCTGTTTTCTGTTCATAACTGTTTGGTGTGATTAATTAAATATGGTTTTATTTCCAGAAGCGGACCGAATGAAAGCGACTACAAACGGCTCGTCGGAACGCGGCGTGAGCTCCTCCTCGGTGTCCTCCAGCGCGGGGTCAGTGTCCTCGACGGGGGCCGACCGCGGCGCCTCGTCCCCAGCCTCCTCCAGCGGCTCCCTGCCTGCGGTACAGCGCACCAACAGACATATCATTAGTGAGTGTACTTAAGGCGAAGAGCTAAAAAATATTTTTTTATGTTATATGTGGGGAAACAGACTTACGGCCCACCTGGTGGTAAGCAGTCACCGTCGCCTATTGACACCGGCAACACCCGGGGTATTGTCGATGCGTTCCCTACACTGTAGAAACCTCTTTACATTTCTCTTGAAGCGTGCCATGTCGTAGCCTAATGGGAAAACCTCAGATGGTAGCTCATTCCACATCTTGCAAGTATGGGGTAGAAAAGATCGCGTGAAGCGTGATCGCGTAAAATATTTTAAATTGAAAACTTAGTCGTCAACATCTTACGTTCTATTGATGATAATAACAATATTTATTCTTTTCAGTTGCGAAACACATGGAGGAGGAGGATATGACAGTTCAAACTCCTCCCAAAAAGGAGGCGCCTAAGAAACAGACGCAGACCTGGGAGCAGGCGCTTGCGCATATCAACCAGGTCGCTAAAGGCGGGAAGGAGAAGGATAAGGTAAGACAATCTCGAACTCTTAAGTCCAGGGTGAACATGTTCTGTCTTGGCAAGCGTGTTCATCTTCAACCACACCATCACGTACCATCAAGTAAGGTAGCCGTCAGGCGCAACCAATAATGAAAATTGAGACTTTCATCGCAGTCAGTAAGACTAGTTAGTGTTATTTGTGAAAGGACTCGTTCGTGGAAGTACTAACACCATATCTATTTCTGCCGCCAAGCAGCATTGCTTTTTAGGTTTGAAGGGTATGGTTGCCGATGAAACTATAGGCACAATGAGGCTTTACACCTGTATGCTTCAAGTTGATGGACGCAGGGTAGTGCATTGTAGAGCACGTTTCTAAGGAGCGTGACCTACGAGGCAATACTTTGTTATGGGCGATGGTTACCACTTAACATCAGGTGGGCCATATGCTTGTTCCATCTCCAGTAGTATAAAAAAGTGATCATCATCATATAGGCTTTAGCATAGCTCTGGTGGAAAGCCACCTTAACTCTGTTTCTGTCTATTACTTTTGTGTTTAAATAAATAAATTTATTTTGAGGTTGAATGTAAACGCACAAAACATTTAATCCTATTTTATATGTAATTTATTGAATTGGCAGAAGAAACAAAAGCAACCGGATACGCCAGACAAACCCGAGGTCAAGCCGAAGGAGATCAAACCGACCGCCGAAATCCCCGCTCTTAGCAAGAAGCAGAAAAAGAAGCTCGCACACCAACAGGTAAACAACATAGCCAATAGTTATATACACGATCCCACCTTTGTATTCACTAACCTGGCTGCGCCAGTCAAGCTGAAAGAAAGCAAACCGACTGTCGAAATCCCCGCGCTTAGCAAAAAGCAGAAAAAGAAGCTCGCACACCAACAGGTATACAACATAGCCAATAGTTACATACATGATCCCACCATAGTATTCACTAACCCGGCTGCGCCAGTCAAGCTAAAAGAGAGCAAACCGACTGTCGAAATCCCCGCGCTTAGCAAAAAGCAGAAATAGAAGCTCGCACACCAACAGGTATACAACATAGCCAATAGTTACATACATGATCCCACCATAGTATTCACTAACCCGGCTGCGCCAGTCAAGCTGAAAGAGAGCAAACCGACTGTCGAAATCCCCGCTCTTAGCAAAAAGCAGAAAAAGAAGCTCACACACCAACAGGTATACAACATAGCCAATAGTTACATACATGATCCCACCATAGTATTCACTAACCCGGCTGCGCCAGTCAAGCTGAAAGAGAGCAAACCGACTGTCGAAATCCCCGCGCTTAGCAAAAAGCAGAAAAAGAAGCTCGCACACCAACAGGTATACAACATAGCCAATAGTTACATACATGATCCCACCCTCCAAACTCCCACCAAAAATAAATATACTTATTCAATTCACGCAACTATTACAATGCTCCAATTACCTATAATCAGCTTTTTGTGTCAGATAATAGACAATAATAAACAATCTAGATTCAATCGAGAGAAGAGCCAAGAAGCTCATTTGCAATGGCGAGTTAGCAGATGCAAGGCATTTCGGAGAGTGTGCTGCGGAGCTTTTCAACCTGGTCCCTCGATCCCCATTCTATCATCGGACAACCAGACGCTCCGCAGCGCGTCACCGCTACCGCGGTAGACATTCCTCCATACGCAAAAAGCGGTACTCTTCCACCTTTATTATGCGCACCGCCAAGGAGTGGAACGCCTTGTCTGAGTCTGTGTTTCCTGATAACTACAACCTAGGGGTCTTTAAGTCGCGAGTAAATAGGTTTCTTCTAGGCAAGTGTGCTCCATCGTAGACTGCATCATCGCGCGCCATCAGGCGAGATCGTGCTCAAACGCAAGCCTATATTTTATAAAAATTTATATTTTTATAATTGACATTCATAATGTACATGCATTCATACGAATAAATGTTCATGATTATGATTCATAGGAAAAAAAAATTATGATAGTTAAGAAAATACCAATGACTTGTTCCAGGCTGAAGAAGAAGAGAGAATACAGCTGGAGAAGCTACAGAAGCAAGAAGCGAAGAACAAGAAGAATCCTGTCCAAGGCAATACAAAGAAAGGCGAACTCGCTAGCCCGCCAGTGAAAATCGAGCCTCTCACCAAGAAGGCGGAGAAGAAATTGGAACAGGCTAAGGTAATTAATAATCACCACACGTATCTATAGATATATGTATATAAAACTGGTTGCATCGCCCGTGGCTTCACACGCGTGGTTTTTTAATAAAAACATTACCGACAAGAATTTTATCGAAATCAATCCGGCCGTTTAGTTGTGAAAACGTTACGAACAGAGAGGGACAGGTTTACTTTCGCAATTTATAATGTACGTATGGACAAAGGTGAAAGAATATATACGTCAGTGTCAAAACAAACAACCCCCCCCCCCCCCTCCCTCCTCCCTCCCGTTTGAACGACGAACCTCTTGTTGCAAAGGACGACCCCATACAAGCGTTGACTAAATTTAACAATAGAGAAGCTTGCGATTGAATTTGCCCTAACTCTGTCAAAAATGTTACAATTTAGACGTAATTTATTTTAATTATTGTTATGTATTCTAAAAGGATCACTTAAAACAAGCACCAGCCTTGTTTTTTGCCTTTCTTTCCGAAGGAACAGACCAGTAAGTTTGACGTCTCAATGTCAAACTTACTGTTTGTAATTTTTTTTGTCTGTAATCAAATGTAATTTATTTTGTTTTTTTTTTGTCCACACCAACACATACTATCAGGTGAGGAGGTGGTCAAGCGTTTGGTGATAAAAAAAACATTTATATTTTATCTAGCAACTTGTTTCAATTATTAACAGCTTGGAATCAAATTCCAGCGAGCCGAAGAATTGAAGACTAAGAAAGAGGCTAAGCGCGAGAGGAAACTGGAGAAGAAAGCGGAGAAGAAAGAGGAGAAGAAGGCGAAAGAAAAGGAGACTAAAGAGAAGGAGAATAAGCCTGAGAAGAATGGTGAGTTCTGTTAGTTCTTTGTCATATCTATTATTTCACAGTATAGTAAAAACACATTTTTATATACATGCTTTTATATGTATAAATGCTCTATGCGTACACAGAATTTTGTGTCTGTGTTATTGACCGTTGAGGAGTTCCCTCTTTAGAAGACAACCCTGAGTGCAGCAGCCATGTCATGGTAGAACTTAAAACGGGCTATCATAATTAAATGCGTATACAAAATGTTGTCTGTGCTGTTGACCGTTGGGGAGTTTCTTCGTCTGGAGCCAATCCAGGGTGTAGAATCAGAATAGTGCTTACAATATAAATACTTTATCATCGGAACTGAACCAATATCTCAAATTTCAACTCCGTAGGAGAAGTGGTTCTAATTCAGCTCGCAAGATTTGACTGAAACAAACTAACAAACAAACATTTCAAGCTAAATAAAAGCTTATAAAAAGTGGACATGAGTACACACAAATATAGGGTGAAAAAAAACTGTAGTCAGTTTTCCTGTAGATGGAGCTAACGGCGCTTTAGTCGTAACTGAATAATTTCACTAACTTCGACCCCTTACATGACAGAGCCCGGTAGCACAACTGGTAGTACATCCTCATATCAAAAGGAAGGTTGCGGGTTCAAGTCCCGTCTAGGCTTGAAAATTTTTGAGATGGTTATAAAAATATTGAAATTAGTGTGGTCCAAATGTTAGAAAGTATTTTTAAATATTTCAGTGCAAGTTACCACTAAACCGACAAAGCCACTACCCCCACCACAACCCCAGCCGCAATCCCCGCTGACGAAGAAAGAGCGGAAGAAAGAACAGCAGATCCAACAGAATCAAAAGGAGAAACCATCCGTGGTCAACATCACCCCCCACACGACCATCGAGCTCGTCAATAAGAACAAGGTTTGGATTTATTTATTTTTTACCTCACCTGATGGTAAGTGATGGTGTGGTGTGGCACGCTTGCCTAGAAATACCTTCACTCTGGACTTGAAGACTCCGCGATGGTCTGGAAAAATATACACTGGAAGTGAGTTTCACTCCTTACTCGTGCTTCCAAGGAAAGTTGAAGCAAATCGTTTGGTACGGCAAGGTGTTATGCCGACCAGGTATGGGTGGTACTTCTCGGTACGTCTGCTTGTCCGGTGGTGGAAGGAGGGATAAGGTTATGAAGATCTTGCGCACATTCACCAAAATTAATCTTGTAAAAAAAGTAGTTCACACATTCACTCTCAAGACTTATGGTAAGTCCCCACGTGTGTGCACGTGTTTATGCGTCCAATCTAGCAAGACCGATAAAACTAAGACAACATAAAAAAAGAAAGATGATTAAAATAGGTACCACTAGCTGACCAATCCGCAGCTTCGCACGCGTAGTTTTTCAATAAAAACATTACCCTCCTTCTGCGCAGTTGGGTAAAAAGTAGCCTATGTCACCCGGGGATAGTGTAGCTTCCCAACAGTGAAAGAATTTTTTAAATCAGTCCTGTAGTTCGGAGCCTATTCAATACAAACAAATCTTTCCTCTTTATAATATTAGTATAGATTATTAAACATAAAAAAATACAAAATTAAACTAACATATCAAAATAATTATTTTTAATCATTATGTTGTGAGCTCTAGCAGTGTCATCTATCAGTGTGTTTGATCACCGGTGACACACACCAATGACATATGAGATAGAAACGTGGTCTCATTTTTTATTGCCGTGAATACGTTTTTAAAATTGCTTCTATAGTGAGAGGCAATTCAAAAAAACGAATGATAACAAAATCGGGGGATACAGTTTGGTGTTGCAGCTACATACCTATCATCTCCATTCAAAATGTAATTAAAGGCGCTAAGTGAGGACTGTGACGCATCGCGCGATGTGGAGAAGCACCGCCATTTTGAGGTCATTTTGCTGCGTTTCGAGATTTCCATTTAGTAGGGCCCGAAGGACTTCTTAGTGTTCAAACATGATTATAACATACATTAAATAGCGTATTTTATATATTGTATAGAAAATATTACCTGTTACGTACACGTATTCACGTACAACACACGGCTGTGTAATTCCGTGTTTTTTTTTTACAAATAATTTACCCTTTTAGCAACAAAAGTGTCTAATAATTAATAACGAATTAAATCCTTGTTAGCATTTAGATATTCTGATTGTGTACCGCGCTCCGAAGCGCGCTCAGTATGTGGATTCGGCGGAGGTTCGTGCTGTGTGTCATTGTCCTTCATGCGACAAACGGTACAGACTGAGATACACCGAACTGAATAGGATTATCAGGCTGAAGTGGCAGTGGGCTGGAAGAATTGACGGCCGTTGGGGCAGAAAGGGTTCTCGAGTGGAGACCGCGCACTAGGACTGCCCCCCACTAGATAAGCAGACGACCTGATAAACAGATAAACAATTTTATTGGTAAAAGATAAATACAAGTCATACACTTTTTTTTAATTAATGAGTAAATTAAATTAATGATAATATTTAAAATGTACAAAATTGTAAAATATTAAAATTCATATAAGTAAGTATTATTATTATATTGTCGTCATCAAAAACTCATCTATTGAATAGAACGCTTTTTCGAGCAGCCAGCGCTTAAGCCGGTGTTTGAAGGTAATGCCATTGTCTACTGAAGTGATTGCAACAGGGAGACTATTGTAGACCGTCGGCCCCATGACGTGACCGTGTCTGTCGGTCTTTGCGAGTCTGTGTGGGGTACTCGCGAGCTTACATGCTCCACGGGTGTTGTGCCTGTGGGATTCTCCTCGCTTTGCGTAAACGTTTACTGGTGGTAGAGCTTTTGTGAACGGGCTCGAGGAAGTGGGCACCACCGCCTTACCTTTATCTGCCTCCAAATAGCAGTACTTGTGCTGCTGTGTTCCGGTTAGATGGTAATGGTATGTTCCTGTAATTACTGGCACATAGGCATAACAGCTAAGTCCTATAGTATGACAACGTATCCACATAGAGATCAAGACAACGTAATAGCTTGTTTTGAATTCTATGTGGATATCCATGGGCTGCAGTAGCCACTTAACATCTGGTGGACTGCATGCTCGTTTGCCATATAAGTTGTATAAAAAAAAACGTTGAGGTTATTTCTGACGAAGACTGATAAAGGTTGCTGGGAGCCGATCGGTTGCTCTGGAAATCCTGGAGGTATATGTTCAGTAGTGGACATCCTGTGGCTGATTTGACAATGGTCATACACCACGAGCGTTCGCCGTAGTCCGACAATGTGGCTGCGGCATAAATCTCTGGCTTCGTCTGTGTTGAACGCTTGATTACTGTATGTTTAAATAAGATAAATTGACCTAAAATACGGTTATCTTACTGCTTTACGTACTTGCCAATCCCTTAGCACTTCTGCCAAAGAAAAACCTGAATAGTAAGAGATACTAGCTGACCCGCCCGCAACCTCGCACGCGTGGTGTCTTAATTAAAACATTACCCTCCTACGCAGTCGGGTTATAAGTAGCCTATGGCCGTTTGTCCACCGCTACCGTCGCCGGGACCTCACCGAGAACGAGATGACGCCACCGACTTAGCGATACATATATACATACACTTTACCGTCGTCTGTTTTCCCTACTAAATACAAACCGGGCCTCTTTAAGGGCGCACTATACCTGGGTAGACGATAAATCGCTGATTGAGAAACAATGTTTTGTTCAACAAATTGTGGGCTTTCAATTTGTTATTCATATATGTTATAGTTAAGGATACGTGCTAGAACGCCTGTGTTGTGAAAACACGATTCCTTAAAATTTTCTCTATAGAAACAAAATCCAAAGATGACTCCAAATTTATCTTAAAACCGTTCTTATGCGATGAATACTTCAATTTGTATTTTGAAACTTTATACAGTAATTCTACACAACATAAATAATTGCACCTGTGTTTTAAATTTTCAAAATACCTTTTAATTTTACCATTAAATGAAAATACCTAACGTTTGCACTAATGAAAGCATTCGTTTCGGACGCCCGGTCCGCGATTCAGTCAGGTCTCGGCTTTCAGACGGGGTACCCGTGACGCTTGTCTCTCCAAACGATCACGTAATTCTTAGGTAGAATTTATATTAAGTTGGTTTTTGTAAAGACGCAGTAATGAGAAATAAGCACAACAAGAAAAATGAAGGGACTGAATGATAAAAAAAACCGGCAAACATATGAACCACGGCGAGATAGGACGTGCAGCGGCGCGCGGAGAAGCGGGGGTGAAATTCGAGTTTAGGCTGAGGTATAGGCAACTCTTAAGGTAAGAGTGAATAGGTTTCTTCTAGATCTTCGTGCTACATCTTAGACCACATCATCTCTTACCATCAGGTTAGATTGTGCTCAAACGAAGATCTATCAACTAAAGCTATTACTATAGGCTGTGTGTCTACCGCACGCCCGTCACCCGAGTGCCGGCGACGGCGGCGGTGGACAAACGGCCTATAGTAAATGTGTGTATCGCTACATCGGCGCCGTCATCTCGTTCCCGGTGACGTCCCGGCGACGGTGGCGGTGGACAAACGGCCTATGTCTCAATCCCGTTCATAATCAATCGATATACCAAATTTCAACGAAATCGGTCCCGCCGTTAACGCGTGAAAACTTGAGAAACAGCCAAGAGCTACTTTCGAATTTATAATATTCGTAAGACTTTGATTGATCTACTTTGATCCCTACAGGCTTATTAAAAAAACTAAATAGTCCACTCCGCGCGTAATCTCTCCCTGGTTCTAGAAGATTCGGGCTCAGTCAGGTGAATGCTCGACGCGTTTGTTTCCACCTACTATTGGCTTCGGTCGGTTTTGTTTGGCGCAAGCGCTGGTAGTACAAGTTTGTGTGTTGTAACCCCGGCCACATTCTGTTGCAGAACCCTTGCGGCGATGTCGATAAGCCGGCGTCTTGCAGTATTATGGAACAGCTTAGTTGCGGCATTCAGGTTTATAAACACCATTTATTATTTGCGAACGCTTTGCATTTTTGTTCTTAGCTTTTTATGTGTTGAAGTAGAGTGGAGGTTGTGTTTTCACAAAAAAATTAATATACAGGGTGTTTGGTAATATACTGACAATATTCAAGTGACGGTTTCTCAAAATATAAAAAAAGATTTGCCGAAAAAAAAACTACGGTGATTAATTCGATATAAAACTTACTGCCTACTCTTGCAATCGACATCCAAAAATAAAGGCCGATGTGATATCTCTTTCGGGAATGGCTGCAGGTTTTGGCTTCGAAAAGGACAACAAGAGATATCTCGAGACGTCGCCAATACAGTATCTGTGGTTAGATGGCAAGCATTATGCAATAGCACAACATAAGTTTACTATAGTGTTTGTTTTTACATGCCAAAATAAGTTTTACATTTATATAGTAAACATTTCACAAATTTATATAAGATGCTCATCAAAATAAACCCTTTCATTTGTGTGCGTATATTATCAACCACTCTATATACTATTTGTTAGAGCGGTTTCAGATGAGCGTTGTTTTTGCGCGTATACGGTCGGTTTTGATTACGTCTTTTGTTACTCGTGCATATTTCAACTATTTACTACTACTAGTACACTACTAGATTACTAGTAGCAGAATCCATCTTGACTGACTCACTGGTGCGTGCGAGTCATCACGCCTGAATATGCGCGTTATCCAGGTTTATCCAGATGCGTAATGCAGCGCGCTTGTTTGTGCGTATCCCAAAACGAACGTGAAACGCACAGAAATAAAAACGATAGCCCGAAACCGCTCTTAGTTTAGGAGTTGATGAGTTTTCATGGCGCACGCGACTGGTGTACATATATCGAGAAACCCAGGTTACGTTATACGATTTTGACGTGATTCTATTGGGTGAATTAACACATCTCTCCGCTTTGGTGGAAACCAGCCTTATACCAGGTTAATTTGCAGGTATCGGAGCTCCGCCTTCCGCCCGGCATCACCTTGACGAGAGTACAACCTAACGAGAAGAAAGAGGCGCCTGCTATCAAATCTGTGGTATGTGTTTTTGGTATTGTTTTTTTTATACTACTAAGTTAGCAAACAAGCATACGGCCCACGTGATGGTAAGCGGTTACCGTAGCCTATGGACGTTTCTAACACCAAAGGTATCACTCGCGCGTTGCCGAGCCTTTAAATATTTTCAAAACGCCCTTTTTGAAGAAACCCATACTGTAGTTTCTAGGGAAAACCTCGACAAAGAGAACATTCCCCAAGCTTTCGCGGGAGGAGATTCCTCTGAAACCTCACGGCACTCGACCAGATCGTCTCAAAGGTGTGTGGATGGATTCCCTGCGGATGGCGAGCGGTGCGATGATAAAAGTAACCTGCAGACACCATATCAAACAACTCCTCAGAACACAACCCATTATACAAGCGGTAGAACACACACAACGAGGCAAAATCTCTCCTCAGACTTAAGGGCTCAATACCGCTTGTGAGAATGGGATCGTCAACAATTCTCAAAGCTCGTCTTTGAACAGAGTCACGGCCCTAGTTGATATCCAGGTGCTACTGCCCATAAATGACAGCAGTACTCCATGTGGGGCCGGATTTACGCCGTTATAGAAGCAGTCTTTGCCCCGCACTGAAGTACTGCTTTGCCCTGTTGTGCGCACCAAGCTTTTTGGATGCCAACATTGCCTTGTCTTCTAAAGGACTCTGAAACTGCACGTCCCTGGAGATGTCGACACCTAGGATCCCAATGCTCATAGAGATAGTGGGGAGATACGGGTGTTTTCTGGAATTGTGGACTTACAGTAAATGGGTTTGTTTTTGCGGTGAACGCACAAACCTTTGCCTTTAAGGTGGTTCGATTCCTACACAAACAGTCAGTGCACATTCACTAGATAACTGAACAGTACAAATATTGCTGTTGGACATTTCACAAAGCGCTATCTAGCCCCAAACTAAGCTTAACTTGTACTATGGGAACCAGATAACTGTTTGAATACTTATACACTTTTTTTAATAATATATAGAAAAACATCCAGACCCGGAACAAATATATGTAGATCATGCAAACATTTCTTCCGCGGCGGGAATTGAACCCGATACCTCCTCCGTCTCAGCCGGCTATTCGCCCACTGCGCCACGAAGGTCGTCAAATATCTAAACATATGCATATCGAATTATTTAGGTCATATTATTGTCGGAAAATCAATTAAATTGCTATTGCAAAATTGTCAGTGAGTAGATACCTTTTGGTATTCTACTAACACAATCTCTTTGCAATGGCTGCCGTTGCTATGATAACACCATTGAAAATTTGACAGCTTAAGACAGGTACAACAATCTTAATATAATACATATAATTTAAATAATGATGTGGCTCCATAATTGTTTTTCCTATAAATTTGCAGAATTTGGCCCCAGGTTTTGCGTTATTTTAAAAAGACTGTACCTATGCATTCTTTTTGTGAATAAAAAAAATGGCGGCCTTGCCTTTCTAGTTGTACGATATTAAAGGTGTATTTTTTGCAGCCGCTGTGGAAGGCGAACCAACTGCCGGCGGCACCGACTCCGGTAGCACGGCCGGTGCCTGTCATCAACGCGGACCCTTCCATGATGATGTTCTCCACCGCACACCCAGGTAATGCCACAGATCGTGCATAAACAAAAACATTGTACTGGGCACATTTACAAATCACAGTCACACACACTAAAGGTTGTCTGGAAGAGATCGCTTTTAGCGATAAGACCGCCCATTGTACCTTTATTTATTGTTTATTTCCATTATTACTGTATTTTTATTTTGTGTGCAATAAAGAGTATTTAATTCATTCATTCATTCATCAAATCAAATTGTATTTATTGCGTAATAACAAGATGTAGGTACAGTTTTTGTGTAGGCACAGCCATATTCAGCGTTTAACGCATGCATTGATTAAGGGGAGACCGGAGGGGAATCGCCCATACAACACGTACTACCAAGATCATTTCTAATTGGAGCATATTTCTACCTTAATAAGGTATTATTTTAATTTGAATAGTATTTATCTAGGTTCCCAACCATATATTAGATCAAAATACTTACCTAAAATGAAATAGAAGCGTATCGCATTCTGCATGTTTTTACGTCATAAAAGACCTGTTTTTAACCTAATTGTTTCGTATTAAAAACAACAACATCTTACGTATCCTAGTCATGGGAACATAGATTATATCGTCTAGTTACAGAATAATAACACAATGAGAAAAATACAACAAGTTTTCAGTCATCATTTTTGGTATTTCGGAACACGGTCAAAATCTAATCAAATTTAGAATCGTTCATTTGCTATTACTGTCGCTCTGCGTGGCTAAACTTCGTCACTAAACAGGGATAGCGATATTCAGGCCAACGTTTTTGACGCGGCCGAATTGAAGTTGCGCTCGGGGTTCGCCGGCTTCTTAATGCTTTACACATTCATTTTATTATAACGTTATTGCATCTAAGCACAATGTCAGGGTTATTTTACAATAATAACTATTATTTTTGCAGATCGTACCTCATATGAACTTCTCATACGAACTGAATTTTACTTATACGGGTTATAAAAAGATCAATATTATTTTTAACAAATGTCAATGTTTCATAAATATAAAGGCAGGGAAGCGTGAGTATCTTAAGTTCAGTGAAGTAAGGTCTGCAGTTTTCTTGAGATTGCATGACTCTGATACATCGTTTTTGACTTATTAATACTTGGTCTTTAAATGTGGTATGCCCCCAGAATATAATTCCATACCTTAGTACGGACCTTAGTACGGACGTGCATATCCGTGGTATGCAGTTGTGACGGCAGAAACATTTACAATTTTACGGAGCATGTACAGCGCATATGAAAACTGACTAAGCTTTTTACAAATAGTGGTAGCGTGAGCTTTCCAATTCAATTTAAAGTCAAGGTTTATTAATCCTAGAAATTTAGTAATGTCAACATGATTAATTGTATGGTCCTAGATATCTAATATTAATGTCAGATTGATTAAAGCCTTTGCCGGAAAATGTCATCAAATTAGTATTGTCAAGATTTATTACCAGGTTATTTTGTTTTAACCATACAATTATTAATACTAGGGTAAAGTTGATGGTAGCTTCTAGATGGAGTTTGCAAGTATCAGTGAAGATCACTGTAGTATCATCAGCAAATAACACTATTTGATCAGAAATAACTTTAGGAGGATCGTTTAAGTAGATGATAAAAAGAAGTGGACCTAAAACACTCCCTTGCTCCATGCTTAGTTTCTCGAAATTCTGATTGGTATATAATTTCTTTTTTTGATTTAGGACAGATTTGTGTAATTTCAGTTGCTTGCTTCCTATTACTTAAATATAACTTAATGAGTTGTAGAACGATACCTTACACCATAGGCTTCGAGCTTGGATAATAAAATATTATGGTCCACATAGTCAAAAGCCTTACTTATGTCCATATATAGAGCACATACTATCTTATTTTTGTTTATATTGCTCATTACGGTTTGTAACAATTTATAAATAGCCAAATTGATAGATTTACGTTTACGGAACCCTACTTGTTCTTCAGCATAAATATTATTTAATTCAAAGAAACTAGACAAAGTTTTATTAATAACCTTTTCGAATATCTTTGAAAATACTGGTATGAGGGCTATAGGTCTATAACAATTCATATCATGTCTGTCTTTTTTTTTTTAATAAGGGTTTGATTATAGTTTTTTTTTTTAATTTATCGGGGAATATTCCAGAGACAATAGATACATTTATGATGTGACTCAGCACTGGAGAAATGTATTCACTTGTTTCTTTTATTATACTGGTACGTACATCATCATAACCAGTATTACTACAGTTTCGCAATGAGATTATAATACGTTGAATGTCACAAGGAGTAGTTGGTGTCATAAATATGGATTTAGATGTACTGGATGTCATATGATAGCCTTGAGGGTTTATTGAGTTGTTATTACATCAATAAAGTAGTTATTAAACAATTGAGCAATGTCAGTGGGATTGTTTACAGTTTTACCATTAATCTTTAATTCATTTATATAATTTTTAGGGATATTATTTTTACTTTTATTTATCACAGACCAAGTAGCTTTGGATTTGTTAGTGGCAGTTTTAATATAATAACCGTTTTGGGTTTTCTGAGTTAGTTTTATTATTCGGTTTAGACGGCTAGAATACTTTTTATAATTAGATTTAGTTAATTTATTACGGTTCTCTCTATATTGCCACAGTAGTTCACGCTTACGCCTTGAGCATACTTTAACACCTTTAGTAATCCACTTAGGCTTACTATGAGTTCCAATTTTGAGTATCATTACCGGAAAGCAGAGGTTATACACAGAGAACAGTGTAAATTGGTCATGGAACGAATTGTAAGCTACATTTGGAGATTCAGCATTGTACACTTCTGTAAATAATAGGGAGGCCAAGAAATTTTTGAATTTCTGCACATTATCTTTGCTGTAATTTCTTCTTTTAGTAAACCAGTACTTAAGTGAGCAATTTTCTTTCACCGGGCAATATAACAGCTGTGCCGTATGATCTGATAATGCAAATTCAAGTATTTTTACTTTGCATTCCTTTACATTGTGTGCAAAATTATCAATACATGTTCCGCTTTTTGGTCTAGTGGGTTGAAAAATGGATAGCTTTAAATTGTAACTAAGTAGCATTTGGGTGAACATATTTAAATTAAAATCGCCACATATTATAACCTTCTTCTTAGAAAAACAGATATCGTTTAGTATGGAATCTAGACTGTTGAAAAATTTGTCCACGCCTTTAATGAGAGTTTTTGGAGGTCTTTAAAAACAAATTATTATCATATTAGGCTTTGGCAGTTCAATTGCACAGCATTCCACGATACCTTCGATACAAAATTTATTTACTTTTGAGAGCTGAATACATTTATGCTTATTATGAGCCAAAATGCACGAGCCACCATACCGATTCCTTCTAGTTTAAGCAGACGAAATGTTGTAGTTAGGCACGTGAATACACCTAAGGTCATCTTGAACCATATTGTGTTCAGTGATAAAAATAACGTCTATGGGTAACCTTTGCTCCTCAAGATCATCCAAATGTACTGACAAGAGGTCTGCTTTGGAATTTAAACCTTCAGTATTTTGGTGTAAAATATGGATCTCTTTATACACGAAAAAGATAATAAGTATTTTTTGTATTAGACACACAAATTCATCCAATGGCTGCACTGACAACTCATCAGTTTAAGTTTTTTTGTTGATACCTTGTATTGGTTTAACTTCCTTTGCCTTAAGGGCCTTAGAATTTTGGTCATATTCAGTCTTGTTGAATATATGTAATATTTCACGTAATAAGTTTTAACAAGCATGCAGCGCGAACAACCTGCGAGGAGGTATTTCCATTGAGTATCTCATATCTACGAGTACAAATCTTACATTACTAAATGTCAGACATTTAAATCTTAGTTCATAATTGAGTTTTAAAATAATAATTACGGGGGACCTCCGATAACAAAACGTTAGTGTGCTGAACAGACATTAGCCAGCTGACTAAACAAGATTGTAAATAAAGCGGAGACCTGTCATTCATCATCATCATATCAGCCGTAGGACGTCCACTGCTGGACAAAGGCCACCCTCATTGATCTCCAGGAACTGCGGTTGGAAGCGGCCTGCATCCAACGCCGACCTGCGGTTCTTACCAAGTCGTCTGCCCATCTTGTAGGTGGACGTCCTACGCTGCGCTTACCGGTCCGTGGCCTCCACTCGAGAACTTTCCGGCCCCATCGGCCATCTGTTCTGCGCGCTATATGACCTGCACAATGCCACTTCAACGTGCTAATCCGTCGGGCTATGTCGGTGACTTGAGTTCTCCTACGTATCTTCTCATTTCTGATTCGATCCCGTAGCGAAACCCCGAGCATAGCCCTCTCCATAGCTCGTTGAGCGACTCTGAGCTTATTCATAAGGCCAATAGTGAAGGACCACGTCTCGGTTCCATATGTCATCACTGGTAACACACACTGATTGAAGACTTTCGTCTTAAGACTGAGGTATGTTGGACGAAAAGACGTTGCGAAGTTTCCCAAACGCTGCCCATCCGAGTTGGATTCGACGATTGACCTCTTTCTCGAAGTTGCACCTACCTAATTGGACTGTTGTCTGTGTAGTTGTCCTAGGTATACATACGCGTCGACAACTTCAAGAGCCGCGTTCTCAACCATAACTTGTGCAGGCACGACATGGACATTCGACATAATTTTCGTCTTGTCCATGTTCATTTTAAGCCCTACCCGTTGGGAGACTCGATTGAGGCCTTCGAGCAACGTGCTGAGCTCTTCCATCGACTTTGCCATGACCACAATATCGTCGATTTTTTCTGATGACGTAGTGTCTAATTTATAGGTCTCAATGGTTTTTAAGCTCTTTTCTAAATCTGATTTTAGCTTAATGTTTTCGACGACAAGGATTTCAATTTCGTTATGTGCTACTAGTAAATCATTTTTTAGTTAATTTTTTTTTCATTTAAGTCATTAATTGTCTGACTTTCATCAAAGGACGAGTTAGGCAGACTTCACATTGTACTCTATTTATACTAAAAACGGGATATTTACCGTGATTTGTGAGTGTTTGAGTATCTCGATATTTCGGCGCAGTTGCATGCGCCATGATCGCGGGTAAACTGATGTCTTTGCGAGTAGGTAGTTATTGGCAGATATAACGATCTACCCTCTTTCTTAGTCTCTTGCTAGGAATGAATTCGCTAATTCTATTACTACCAACGGTTTCATTCTCGATTACAACTCGATTCCGACCTCGCGAGTAATAGTGTTCTGTGATTCTGACACACAACACTCACGGTATCAGGACGCGTAATTGACACTTCACTTCTTCGGTTCTTACACAGTCTCAACACAGGATTCCAGGATCCAGATAATTGAAAACCATCTTCACGATTGAAATTCTTGTGTTTGGCAATCTCAATTGCCTCTTGAACCAGTCTTGGCATGTAATGTCGCTCAGTTGAGATTACTTGTGGGTTGTGTAGCTCGATCCAGTGGTTTGATCCTGAGTCCAGCAGATGTTCCGCTATGGCAGACTTTTGTCTGTCAACATTCTTCACCGCCCTGATATGTTCCTCGCCCGACAAGCTATTGTGCGTATGGTTTGACCAATATAAGAACTCCCACAGCTACAGTCTATTTTATACACTTCTGGTTTTTCTAGTGGAAAACAATCTTTTGGTGAGCGCAGGTAGTGTGTAATTTTCTTTAAAGGAGTAAAGATGGTCTTAATGATGGCCGAAACATCGGAATACTCAAACACTCACAAATCGTGGTGAATATCCCGTTTTTAGTATAAATAGTGTTCATAACCATGATAGTTTCAAAAGTTATTCACACTGTACTGTCAAATAAAGACGAATCGTCCTTAGGCAGATTCACCAACGAACTTGATCGTCGTATTTTCCAATATTTTCGTTGTGTAATAATATTTTGTTCATCATTCATTGTTGTCATTCTTGTTATTGATACACACGGTTACACATCAAGCTATACATTTCCAGTATAAGCTGACCTCTCATTCTACGGAAAACCTATACAATGCGAGGTCAGCTTATACTCGAAATCGATAGCTTGATGTGTAGCCGTGTGTACGTACGGTTTAACATGAAAACAATATCCGAACTTGTGGGATTTGCTTGCTGCTATAGTGTGACCATTAGTGCTGTGCACTCCCTGAGGTATGCGCGCGGCGAGACGGGGGGGGGAGAATCGGCTGCTGCGCTCTGTCAGTTCGCCGTCAACGCTCGTGGCGGCAGGTAGTGTTATTTGTATCGGACTGTCTATGTCAGACGCACATGACATTCTCCCCCCCGTCTCGCCGCGCGCATACCTCAGGGAGTGCACAGCACTAATGGTCACACTATACTGAACACTAGGTTGCGCTGTCTATCTAATTGTGACTTTATATGACTGTATGTGTATCCGAATATGTAAATGTAGTCTATGGTTTTGTCGTTTTTAAAGATGGCAGCATTTTATACCAATCCAATCAGCTGATTCGCTTGTTAGATGTGTCAAAAAAATCGATATCCGCTGGTTTTAATTTGGAGTTATTTGTTTAAACTGTAGTTTTGAAGTACTAAACAGTTGATTGATAATTTGGAATTCTCGCCGAGGCCTCTTCTGGTATATTTAGCAGTGTATTAGTTCTTCAAAATATCATCAGATAAGGATCTAACCTCTAACTGTTCGTTTTTTCTGATTTTTGTTAAATTGAATAACTAAGACACAGAATTTATTTAAAAAAGGTAATAGCTGTCTCAATAGGTACGTCTTTACTTACGACCATCGGAAGTCGAAAAAAAAGTAGTGTTTTGAGCATATGCTTTTTTATTTCAGACCAACCGCCTAAACCAATCATCGTCGCCGAACCGCCGCCACAGCCAATCGGAAAATCCAAAAAGGCCAAGAAAAAGGCAAAAAAGGCTGCTGCAGCCGCGGAATCCGAACCCAAACCCGAAGGCACAAAGATGGTCACCCTACGCAACCCCATGTTCCATCCCAACCTACCCCCAGTCCAAATGTCTCACACACCACCCGTACAAATCAACAACCCCAAAAAACCAGAGCAAATCAGATTACCCGATCCAATACCTATGCCACCCAACGCTTGCCAAGCGACCATCACCCCTACCTCCAACGGAATGTACACCATCCGTAACCCACTAATGTCCATGATGCATCAGCAAACCATGATGGGCGTTCGGAACCCAACTCCCCCGTTCAACCAAAATCAATACTACCCAAATCCCAACGCATACAACCCTCCGGGCCAATACATCCTCGACCCTACCCGTACCTCCCCCAAACCAGACGAATACCAAAATAGAATCATGAACCTATCTTCCTTTACTCAGCAGAGCGATGCGAGCAGCTATTCATTATTTAGCACAACGGATAACCAGCAAAAAACTTTCCTATCCCCTGAATATTACACGGATGAAACACCTAAACCGGTTATCTCGCCCAATCCGATAGGAACACGGCCTGAAATCAACCGTGCATACGACACTGATAACTCCCTTTTCGCTAACCCAATCCAAAGACCAGAGCCGATAGGAACTCCTCTGAAGAGAGACGAAGACCGCTCCGAGTACACAGGGTTGTACACACCGTTCGGAGTTGAGAACCCTACCTTATTCCGCAGTGCACTTTTCAATGAGAAAACTGATGTTAGTATTGGAAAATCTGATGATATTACCCATCTCGCTAATGGAGATTTGCCATATTTCCAACGGTTAAGGGTCGGCTCAAAGTTGAATAATGAAGTTACTATTCATCATGTTACCGAGTCCAAGTTTTATAGACAGGTATGTTCACTTTGAATTAATAATGATGAGACATTTCACACGGCGCTATCTAGCCCCAAGCTAAGCAAAGCTTGTACTATGGGAACCAGATAGAATACTTATATCTTTTTTTTGTAAATACATACTTAAAATATATAGAAAAACACCCAGACACGGATCAAATATCTGTAGATCATGCAAACATTTGTTCCGCGGCGGGAATCGAACCCGCTACCTCCAGCGTCTCATACGTCCATTGCACCACGGAGGTCGTCAAATCTTTAAAACACTCGTTAAACACCGCTCAACTTGATTGTGGTAACAAGGTCAACATTTACAAGTTTTAGATAAATAAATATTGCTGGACAATTCACACAGCGCTATCTAGCCCCAAACTAAGCAGAGCTTGTACTATGGGACCCAGATAACTGATACAATACTTATATACTTTTTTTTGTAAATACATACATACTTATAGAGAAACATCCATTTGATTAAAACGGGTATTTATCGTATATATATCATATGTACCTTTTTAGGGTTTCGTACCTCAAAAGGTAAAAAAAGGAGGCCCTACCCGTGTTTTCATATAATGTCGTACATAACAGAACACGTAGGTAACATTTGGAATTGTATGTTTGTCCTCAGGAACCGTCACATCAGACGCTGTCTGAGAGTCCCACAGACGACTCCCTCTTCTCCAGGCCGCTGTCCCACGCGTGGGCGGAACCCCTCTATCCGGCCCACGCTAACCCCGTCATAACACAAGGTAACTTACATTAACCTACCAACATAATTGCATTTGTGCATTAATTTTTTTTTAAATCATGTTTGAACTGAACTGATAACAAACTATCTGCCAATCCGCAGATTCGCACGCGTAGTTTTTTCATTACCCTCCTTCTCCGCAGTTGGGTAAAAAGTAGCCTATGTCACCCGGGGATAGTGCAGCTTCCCAACAGTGAAAGAATTTTTAAAATCGCTCCAGTAGTTTCGGAGCCTATTCAATACAAACAAACAAATCTTTCCTCTTTTTAATATTAGAAGTTTTTTGTAGATATTGATATGTTCTTTAATATTGTAGAACATACTTGTCCTATCAACAATAGTTTCCGCAGCGCATGCGACGAAAGACGTTATAGGACACTTTTTTACACCTTGGGTTACGTTACTTAAGTTTTAGTAAGGATCCCTAATCTTTTCTAGCAAAAAATATAGCCTATGTCACTCAGGGTGAATGTAGCTTTCCAATGGTGAAAGAATTTTTGAAATCGGCGCAGTAGTTTTTGAGTTTATTCATTACAAACATACACACAAAAATACAAATCTTTCCTTTTTATTATATTACTCGTAGTTTAGACAACAAAATACAATAATATAACAAATATTATTTAAACTTAATTTCACAATACTAAATAGCAAATAATTTATAGAGCGAAGCGAGATCTTCAAATCTACTTTGGCAAATCAGCGCATGCAGTGTGAACGGCCAGCGATCAACTATTAAATACGCGTCTCTTTTACTGACACGGAATCCATGTTTTGTTAGTTTCTTGAACGTGGAAATAGTTGATAGCTAATCGCTTACTCGCCGGCGCGCGGCGGTCAGACAAGTGCCTGATGTTATTGTAATTTGGTGTAACAATAAAGAGTTATCTTATAAATAAATAAATATTTCTGGACATTTCACACAGCGCTATCCGGCCCCAAATTAAGCAGAGCTTGTACTATGGAAACCAGATAACTGATACAGTACTTGTATACTATTATTTTTTTGGAAATACATACTTATATTAAATAGAAAATCATCCAGACCCGTGACAAATATCTGCAGATCATGCAAACATTTTTTCTGCGGCGGGAATCGAACCCGCTACCTCCTGAGTCTCAGCCAGCTATTCACCCACTGCGCCACGGAGGTCGTCATCTCTAAAGTGGGTGATAGACGTACGAACTTAAAGTACGCGGTTTTTAAGATCGCGAACTTACTCGGTTCGACGTTAGTGACACACGTGAAGCTTACTCACTCTGCATTGCGATGTCGTCGACAGAAGAAGCTTTGTGTTATTTAGGAATTATATCGTACTAGTTGCCACCAGCGGCTTCGCTCACAATGTTTGTCAATAAAAAGTAGCCTATGTGTTAATCCAGGTTATAATCTACATTTATACAAAATTTCATCGCAATCGGATTAGCCGTTCCGGCGTGAAAGAGTAACAAACATCCACACATCCATACAAACTTTCGCGTTTATAATATTAGTAGGATTACATTTTAAAAGCTTGAAGCTTCATATTTTTGTCTTTGTAATCGTTGCTTGTAATTTTTCAAAGGCAAGGGTTATTTCGGAAAGCTTCTATAAATTCGTTTAGCAGTTCATGCGAATAAGTTCGGAAATCACTCGTATTGAGAAATTTCTTCATCATCATCAGATCAAAATTAACAAAAGTGCGCGTCCACGAACTAGCGAACAAAATGGCGGCTGGCGGCTCGCGTAGCGCTGCCACACGTTGTGCGAGCCAAGCTACGAGCAAGATTTCAAACCGGTTGGATCGCCGACGATTTTGCGCGGCGGTTTTAAAGTACGCGTACTTACGGTGACACACAAGCGAAAAAGGTCGTCGAGCCATAAGTACGCGTACTTGCTCGTACGTCTATCACCTACTTAAGGTCTTATCTTTATGTATTGTTCCAGCGCTGCCTCGCGCTGCGTCGCTCGACTCCCCGCCGGGGGGCGAGGAGCCGCGCTTCGGAGCGGTCGGCACGCGCCCCGCCAAGGACCCCGGTGGGTACGGACACACACTATGCAATACCTGCTAACACTAACACTACTATTAGCCCATGCTGCCACCGTACTAACACTAACACTGGACATTTCACAAAGCGCTATCTCTTAGTCGTAGCACTCTTGGCAGAGTGGTCGTGGTCGTCATGTCAGGGTTGTGACGCGCTTAACTACTCTTCGCCACTCTTCTCGCACCGCTGCTCTTCTGGCACATTCGTTCAAAGGAACATCAAGCGCTATCTAGCCCCAAACTAAGCACGGCTTGTACCTACTATGGGAACTATAGATAACTGATAGAATACTTTTTTAAAATGAAAACTTTCAGGCGCGTTGGGCATTTTTTTAGATGGGAAAAAACCATTGAACTCGCGACACTGTTACCGTTACCGACACCTATGTGTATGAAGTGAAAACTTCTTTAGGGGCGTTGGGTATTTTTAGAGAACGCCTAGTTTAGTGGGACAAATGAAAATAAAAATATAAAAAATAAGTGTATCGTAATGTATCTGTATAATCTGTTTCCAGAAGCCAGCATCTTTCTCCCTGACTCGTCGATCACGAACCTGTCCTCGCTGGAAGCGTGCGAGAGAGAGGTGGAGTCGTTCAAACGCTTCGAGTGGTACTTCTCCCCTCCGGAGCACAAGCCACGCGTGCAGCTGCATGTTAGCGATATCGCCAACTCCATCAGGAACAACCACAACTAACGCTAATGCTGACTAACGCTAAACTATTTGGGGTCGGCCATTCATTACGTGAGGTCTTTTTGACCCCCCCTCCCGGGTGAGGTGTCGCGAGATTTGTTTCGACCCGCTCGCCCCATCATAACACGTGAGATTTTACAAAATGTTTATGCGCCGGACTTAAACAGAACAAAAATTACATGATATTTGCCCGAACCCCCCCCCCCCCCCCCCCCCCCCCCAACACCTCACGTAATTAATGGACGCCACAGTGTTGCCAACCTCGACTAAGCGTCGTCGTCCCCCTAGCGTCTCGAAATTCCCCTAAAAAAGGTAACTCCTGAAAAAAAACTTCAAAATGTTGTAACCCTAGCTTATGCCCCTTTTCATTTAACTTATCCCCCAAATTTAGGGGGAAAACTCCCAAGTTGGCAACACTGGGATGCCATCTCAAGTGATATTTTGTGTACGTTCACATTATTGTTAGTTGTATTGTTTATTATACGTGAAACTCTGTAATTAGCTTTCTGCAATTGTATCTAAGATAAAATGGACGTTGATTTTCCAATAAATTATTAATTATACTATTGTCATTTCTTTATTTTCTTGATGACAGCTCCTGTGAAAACTTGAACGAGCGTCTTTTTTACATTAGATATGCATTATTTTATAAAAATATGACGCTTACGCACGTAGAAGGTTATAATACGAGAGTCGGAGAAACTGATAGGGATGGAACTATCGATAAACGTAACACGATAACAGACCCGATATTTTTTTACAAAATGTAAGAAACTAAACTACTGCCGGGTACTTTTGTACAAATTTATTTATAACTAATATTTTATTTCATTACAAGATGTTACACGTATTAATTCTTGATTGATAATGCTAACTTCTTTAAAATTTTCGAAGCTGTTGTAAAATAAGTAGGTATAGGTAGGTACTCGACAATGAAACGAAATAAATACCCACCATGAAAAACTATATTTGAATGTTTTTGTTGTATTTGTCTTTGTTCAAAATATAATATATATATATATACTATACAACACTGTCACATTAACTCGACGCATCGCTGGAATACGGGTCCCGCCCGCTTCCCCCCGCATTCCCTTTTCTCGCCCGGCAAGTGTATGTACGGTCAGCATCTTTGTCACCGATACATCTTTGGCCGGTTTTTTTCCACACCGTACTTGAGCGCCAAAATGACGTCACATGGTCAAGCGTCTAGTTAATGTGACCGCGTTATATATGCTATCGATATTATTACTTATTTGGTCACAACATACAACTATCAAATTAGAACTGTCATCGAGAAAATAAAGAAATGGAAATAGTAAAAATGGACAAATTCTCTGGCATAACTTTGTATATTATTTTTTGTTTGTTAAATATTTGTCGATTCTATAAAATTATGTTTGTCTTTGTAACTTTGTGTGGTTTATTTGGAATTATGAGTATATTTTGTGATAGCTGAAGAATTTGCATGTTCTAAAACTTGTAAATGTTGACCTTGTTACCACAATCAAGTTGAGCGGTGTTTAACGAGTGTTTTAAAGATTTGACGACCTCCGTGGTGCAATGGACGTATGAGACGCTGGAGGTAGCGGGTTCGATTCCCGCCGCGGAACAAATGTTTGCATGATCTACAGATATTTGATCCGTGTCTGGGTGTTTTTCTATATATTTTAAGTATGTATTTACAAAAAAAAAGATATAAGTATTCTATCTGGTTCCCATAGTACAAGCTCTGCTTAGTTTGGGGCTAGATAGCGTTGTGTGAAATGTCCAGCAATATTTATTTATTTATTATTCCTTCCGTTGTGTATTTTTAAACACGCGTTAAACAGCGTTTAAATTTATTTAAATTTTATTGTGACGTGAAATTGATAAAACAAACTCACTCTCGCATTTCCATAGAAATGTAACGTCTGTCATACGTCAAAAATTTTTAAAAGTGTGCCTGTCACAAAGGTTGAACGTATCTACTGTGTTTTTTTACTGTAAAAGTGAACGAACTTATGGAGTGACATGTATTATATGACATTTTATAAATGAATATGATTATTAGGTAAAGAATTGACGAAATGTATATAGGCTGAACACAAATGTGTGTAGTTTGAAATGTGACTAAGACTTAGCTACTTTTTATACGAGCGTAATTGTAGCCAGTCGAAAATTCACCAATAAATTGTTATGTTACTTATTTTTACATATTTGTATATTTTAATTTTACCGCATGTTAATTTGTTGGTGAACTTTCTACTCGGAATATATGAAACTTGCGAGTGTTACAGAAAATTTAGAACAATTGACAAAGAATGTGTTAACACGTGACAGAGGTGTGTACAAATGTAAAAAAGTGACAGAAAATGTCTAAAAAGTGACAGAAAATGTCTAAAAAAGTGACAGAATATGTGTAAAAAAGGGAAGGAAAATGTATATACCAGTGTCAATTCCACTCAAAATGGATATCGATTAACATAAAATCAATGGCAAGTACTTTTCTACAACCCATCTCATTGTATAGGAAGTTTTGGTATCGCAAAAGTAATTACGTGCTAAATTAAATTATGTGATATAAAGTATTGATGGTTGGATTAGTTCGGATAAAGGATAGTAGAAAACTATTGCAGGAAATTTGCCCACACATATGACCAATGTTGTCCAATCTTCAATGTTGTTTGTCGATTAAAAACAATAGTCTGATAGAAGATTGTAATAGCTCAGGCAAATGTCTGATGATGTTGGAAGCTTGGACGATCGAATAAGATTGCGGTATACACGAAACCAATGTTGTCCAATCTTCAATGTTGTTTGTCGATTAAAAACAATAGTCTGACAGAAGATTGTAATAGCTCAGGCATATGTCTGATGATGTTGGAAGCTTGGACGATCGAATAAGATTGCGGTATACACGAAACCAATGTTGTCCAATCTTAAATGTTGTTTGTCGATTAAAAACAATAGTCTGACAGAAGATTGTAATAGCTCAGGCAAATGTCTGATGATGTTGGAAGCTTGGACGATCGAATAAGATTGCGGTATACACGAAACCAATGTTGTCCAATCTTCAATGTTGTTAGTCGATTATAAACATTATTCAGATAGATTAATGTAATAGTTCAGGCAAATGTTTGATGATGTTGGAAGGTTGGATGATCGTTTAAGGTGGCAGTTCACCGCTACATGACTTTAGGCTTTCTTATGTGTCCTGCTTTTCTCATAACTTGAAAGTAACCCAGTGAGACTTGGTCGCTGAGTGAATTGACAATTTTTGAGGGAATTTAAAGTAACTTTGAGCAGTTGATAAGCGACTTGCCAAACGCAAGTAATGATGCTCCCACACATCTACTATGTATATAAGTTTATATAACTCGATAATATTTGTCTTAAGTATAATAGTAAAATGTTACAATAACTGGTGTGTGGGAGCACCCTTATAAGTGATTTTCTAGTTAACTAGTAAATCGCAGTAATGTGACCTCTGTCTACACAACGATCCCTAAACGTATTTAGCGTTTAAACACGTTTCAATTTGACGTACATATATTTATGATTTGACATCTCCTTAAATCATATTTAGCCACTAAATACGTTTAGGCATCGCAAGTCGCCCTAAGCTCATAAACGAGTATTGTATTCACGGCAATGTTTGGCACTACGCCGAACCTACTGTCGATTAGTTGCCGTTATTGTGTGGCGCGATTATTGCGAGTAATTTGTTGTGCACATTAAATTGTAGCGGCAATTATTTTGTGAATGCGGGAAATTTATATTTAACGAGCATTGCACTGGCAGTGAAATAACCCATTGGGGAGTTTTGGGGCAGTGTATTTATCACCGAAGTGTGTCCCCCTAGTACCTAAAGAAGATAGAGTTTATAAAACTAAGTAAGCGCCATTAGTACTAATGGTATGTGTATCAGTGTATCTAATCGGTTTTGGTATGTCACAAAACCCGATGGTTGTAAGATTATGGTATAAGTAAAAATACAATGTATGATATAGATGAGTTTATTGTTTGATTTTGAATAGCGTCCGCAGGCGGCTTCGCACGCGTTTTTGTCAATAATAAGTAGCCTGTCTAAATTCAGGTCTACCAATATACCAAATTTTATCGGAATCGGTCCAGTCGTTCAGTCGTGAAAACTTAAACGAGTGGTTCGCCCCGAACTGAGATCTCGCGAGTCTCCAATAAAAACAAGAAAAATATTTGTAATCTTTGACTATCAAAATAGTGCCACGAAATTAATAACCAACTACTTGAAATATAGTTTCATTCAAATTACAGGTAACGGGAGTTCAAGTTAATTTTACATTTTCTTGGGGTATAAATTGCAGTTATTCTGTATTACAAATGTTTACTATATCATTCCTTCCACTCGACACCACCAAAACGACACCATCGGTGGTGTCGTATGGAATCACTAGTCCATACGACACCACCGACTAATAGTGAGGTTACCTACATACAAAGTTGTTGATATGAAAACTCCAATTAAGTTCAAGCAGTTTCATTAATGAGGTATGTCATTTGATAAAGTTTATATTTATCTGTCACTCAAATGGTCATCGTGACATTGTTCATTGCAATTTGCATATTATTGTCTTTCCGTCCGAATATTTTAATTTTTCACAATGGACATGGATACTAATACTGACGACATAAAAACTAATGGCGGAACAGCTTTGCTCTGGCAAACGTATAAATTTCACCGTCACAATGGATATAAAAACGGCTCAGTGTTATGGAGATGCACTAGCTTCAAAAGGACAAAGTGTCCAGGTACGATAACTATAATGGTAAGTATCCTTTTCATTTGTCATTTTTTCGAGTATTCCATAGCCTTTACTTATTTTACTAGAATAAATTTTAATATTACTTTTTAGAATGACATAATTACAAAGACCAAAGATCACACTTGCGGAAGAGACGCCTTTGCAAATGACCGTTTGCTGGTAACAAACGTATTACGAAATAAGGTAATTACATCTGACCAACCAATACCAACCTTATATGAAGATAATGTGTTTACATTGAAAGAAAAAGGTCATGATTTACTGAATGCAATTCCAAAGTTTAAAAGTATTAAACAATTGCTTTATGATGCAAGAAATAAAAAACTTGGAGTTCCCGCTACAATTTTTAAATCTATAAATGAGGTCACTGTACCGGTAAGATTTCGCGAGTCTATATTAGCGGATTACTATTATGATGGTACTCGCATATTGGTGTTTTGTCCCAAACGTTGTCGTGTAATGATTTGTAAAATCACTGAGTATTTCGTTGATGGAACTTTTGCAGTCTGCCCGACTCCCTTCCAACAAATTTACAATATTCTTGGTGACATAGGCAGCACTTTTGAAGAAACAAAAGTGGTACCACTTATCAGTGCATTTATGACTAATCGAACACAGAAAAGCTACGAGTTATTATTCCACATGATTCAATCACAATTACCAGAATATAAACCTTATAAAGTACATTGTGACTATGAGTCCGCAGCAATTAACGCTATAAAAGAAGAATATCCAAATGTAATAATAAAAGGCTGCTATTATCACTGGTGCAAAAATATTAGTAAAAATGCCAAAAAGTTTAAAAATAATGAAACCAAACCGGAAAAAAGAATTGTCTCTCTAACAGCGGCCTTACCGCTCTTGCCACCACAATGTACTTCAGAAGGATGGGAGTATATCAAAACCCAAATTTATAGAATTAATAATATAAACATGACCAGATTTATACGTTACATCGAAAATTATTGGTTAAAAATTCACTCCCCAGATCTTTTTAGCGTATATGGTGAAAGACATCGTACCGATAATGTATCCGAAGGTTTTCATTCGAAACTAATAAAGGGAATAAACAAGACAACAGTTACTTTGACCAGAACCATGAATAAAATGAATAAATACTTAAGTATGGAAGCTTTAGAACAAAAAAGGAAGAGTAAATACATTGTGGATGATGACTTTATACTTGATGTTCAAATGCAATTAATCAATGGTGATATCACTGTGGCCAAGGCTTTAGATGAACTCAGATAGAGGTTTTTTTAAACAGAGTATCACATCATCGGGTAAATCGGAGTAGAAACTTTTTTAATGTTTCCATAATGCTAGCACATGACATTAAAGAATATAAGTATGTCACTGTGGCGTTTCTGAATTCAGTTGTTTTCTGTTTTGTTCACTGTGCTATTACTATTGTATTTAGAAATATATAAATACTAAATAACATAATTTAGAAAGTATGGAGAGTCAATCAATTTTGAGTTTTCAACCTAAATACCAACTCTCGCCCGATGATGTGTTTGAAATGCAGGATACTCAAGAGTATGTTGTAGAGTGTAGAGATGACGACGTCACACCAGACATTTATATGTCCGTGAAAACGCAAACGGAACAAAATATGAAGGATAATTGTACCCAAACGGAACATTTGAGTGATGCTCAGATTGTATTAAATACAGCAAAATTGTTGGCTGAAAGTTTTTTTCCCGGAAAAGACACACTAAAAGAAAAGTTCATTAAGGCCTATTACAAGCACGTAACAACAATTGTGGACACGCTGCAAGACTAGTTTTCCGGTCCGTTCTTTAATACCTACATAACTACTTACTTCACTGAAATAAAAAAATAATATTTCATAAACTCTGTTTTATTAATTATCGTTTAACTATAGATAACTTGAAATAATAACTTTGGGGTCGGATCAATGTATGTGATGTTGTCTGATATTTATTTATTTATTTTAATGAACTGGGAGCTGTTAGTCAAAAACACGCGTTTCTGGACATCACTAGGGTGGTGTCGTATGGACTAGAGATTCCATACGACACCACGGATGGTGTCGTTTTGGTGGTGTCGAGTGGAAGGAATTAATCTTCTTCCATTAATTTTCTGCATTTGGTAACTACCTTTTTCCAATCTTCTACAGATGCATTTTCAACCGCAGTGTTTAGTAACTGCAACATTTTATTTGCCGTGAAAGGCGGTGTTGTGTTATGTCTAGCAGCGTAACCTTGAAAGAAAAACATATTTTAATATCATAAATTATACAGGAGATAATACATAAAGAATCTGTATAACTGAAATTCGAGCAAACAAACCTTTTACATGGGCCCAGATAAGCTCGATCGGATTATACTGGCAGTGATATGAAGGCAGTCTTATGACGTTATAACCCTTTTCTTGGGCTATGTCATCTAAGACATACGTTGGTGTGCTGGGTTTGTGTTATAATAATTCGTTTTTAAGCATTGTTTCATTGGCCTCTATTCCTTTTTCTTGGAACCATGCAATTATTTCTAACTTCCTGTTTGCCGAAGTTGGTGGTTTGTGCTTTTGGACCGAGTGATATGGGGCGTTATCCATAATTATATAATGTGGCTCCTTCAAATTATCTAATAATTTTAAAAACCACTCTTTAAAATTTTCAAAATTCATTTCTTCATTGGTCTTCGTAGATTTGAATCATCATCATCATCATCATCAGCCGGTAGACGTCCACTGCTGAACATAGGCCTCCCTCTTAGATCGCCACAACGAGCGGTTGGTAGCCGTTTGCGCCCAACGGCTCCCCGCGATTCTTACTAGATCGTCGGTCCACCTTGTGGGGGGCCGGCCTACGCTGCGTCTTCCAGTCCGTGGTCTCCACTCGAAAACCTTTCTTCCCCAACGGTTATCGGTTCTACGAGCGATGTGGCCTGCCCATTGCCACTTCAACTTGCTAATTTGGAGAGCTATGTCGGCAACTTTAGTTCTTCTGCGGATTTCCTCATTGCGGATTTTGTCACGCAAAGAAACCCCGAGCATAGCCCTCTCCATAGCTCGTTGAGCGACCTTGAGCTTGGTCATGAGGCCATGAGTAAAGGACCACGTTTCAGTGCCATAGGTCATCACTGGCAACACACACTGGTTGAAGACTTTAGTCTTCAGGCTCTGGGGAATTTTGGACGAGAAGATATCGCGAAGTTTCCCGAACGCTGCCCAGCCGAGTTGGATCCTTCGTGCGACCTCTTTGTCGAAGTTGGACTTACCTAATTGGACAGTTTGTCCTAGGTATACATATTCGTCGACAACTTCGAGAGTATCGCCCCCAACAACTACCGGTACGGGCGCAACATGGATATTTGACATGATTTTCGTCTTATCCATGTTCATTTTAAGACCCACCTGTTGGGAGACCCTACTGAGGTCGTTGAGCATGTTACCGAGTTCCTCGAGCGATTCGGCCATAATGACTATATCATCGGCAAAACGAAGGTGAGTGATGTATTCGCCATTGATATTGATGCCAAGTCTGTCCCAGACCAAGAGTTTGAAAACGTCCTCCAATGCGTTCGTGAACAGTTTCGGAGAAATTACGTCTCTCTGTCTCACGCCTCTCTGCAATTGGATTGGTTCCGTACTCTGGTCCTGTAGACGGACTGACATAGTGGCGTTACTATACAAACACTTCAACACTTCGATATACCTATAGTCGATTTGGCATCGCTGAAGAGACTGCAGTACCGCCCAGGTCTCGATTGAATAGTCCACAAACGCTAGACATAACGGCTGATTATACTCCTCGGTCTTCTGTATAATCTGGCGTAGCGTGTGGATGTGGTCTATGGTACTAAAACCTTGAGATGAGATTTGAATGCCAATAGGCAATTAGGCACAAAACCAGATGACGTCCCAGCATGAGTTATTATTAATCTTTGACCTTTGCCTTCGGGTACTTTGGTGGTCGATTGTGCCGTATCATCGGTCCAAGCTTTGGATACGGTAGGATTGGCGTTTAGCCATGTCTCGTCTAGAAAGACAACTTTGTCCCAATTTGTAATCTTTTTCACTTTCCGGAGAAAATTCACTCGAGCAAGAGCAATGTCGGTTCGTTTCATTATAATTTTTCTTTTGTCACTTTTTTTGTAGGAAAATCCAATATTTTTCAAAATCTTTGATAGTGACGGCAGGCTTCCTTTAAACAAGTCTGCGTTTTTTAGGGACGCCGCCAGTTTTTTTAATATAGGTAATTCGCCCCGAGAATAATAACCATATACATGGTTGCGAATCGCAGCGGCGTCAAAGTTGTCAATTTTTGTGATAGGAGCAGCCTTTCTTCTTTTTTTATTTGGCGTTGAAAGTTTTTTTCCTCGTCTTCAGTCAATACTGCGGTTGAAGATTCGCCATATTTTTTTTCTTTACTGATGCGAATTATTGTCGCACGTCCAATGCCAAGAGCATCTGCAACTCTGTCACAAACTTTTGCCATGGGTAATAGTGGTCCACCATTTTGGTTTTCTCGCTCAAAATATTCACGCAAGCGAATCACAAACTCACGACTTTGACTGTTCAAAACAGTTTTATTCGTTCTCTTTGGCATTATGCCAACAAACAATGAAAACAAACAATAACAACAAAGAAACTAACAATAATAAATAAACTTAACAAATTAACAGCAATAGTAACAAAAACAAAGTGATGAGAACGGAAAACACGTGGCATATACAAGGCGTTAGCACTCGTACTGAGGAGAATGGGTCATGTCAAACAAGATGGCGGCGCGTTGGCGCCATCTTGCGGAAGAAGACACGCCGCGGCCAAACTTCTCTCGAACCCCAAAGTTGTCGGAAGGAATGTTACGAGTAGGTTAGAATTTAGATTTTATTTACTCACTATTGTAAATAATGTTATTTTTTTTTAATATTCAATAAAGTTATTTCTTTTTAAATAAATCATAAATTAATTTTAACAGGCACTGGGTATTCCAACAAGATTCGGCGCCAGTTCATATAGCGAAGAGCACACAAGACTGGCTGGCGGCGCGTGAAATCGACTTCATCCGGCACGAAGACTGGCCCTCCTCCAGTCCAGATTTGAATCCGTTAGATTACAAGATATGGCAACACTTGGAGGAAAAGGCGTGCTCAAAGCCTCATCCCAATTTGGAGTCACTCAAGACATCCTTGATTAAGGCAGCCGCCGATATTGACATGGACCTCGTTCGTGCTGCGATAGACGACTGGCCGCGCAGATTGAAGGCCTGTATTCAAAATCACGGAGGTCATTTTGAATAAACTTTAGTGTCATAAGAATCTATGTTTTGTTAAGTTCATTTTGGTATACATATAAATGGTTATATAATGAATAAACTTGTTTCAATTATTTTATATTAAACATGTGACAGAATTTATGACCTGACTAGGTATTTTATTGCATTTAACAAGATCAAATTTAAAATAACCGCGCCTTGTCTCATTTCTATTTGCTACTCCATCATGAGATCAAGATCATCACTTATCTTTAATTATTTTAGATAATTACAATGAAAGCAAAAAGCAGGAGTCGATCTGATCGACTCGACTTTTGTAATAGAAAAAATATATTTTAAAAAGTAAGAAAAGGGTAAAGGAAATGTGCCCCGAGAATTGCATTGGGACCCCGATCGTGATAATCCGGCCCTGAATAAATCTATCCTCAAATGATGTATTTTCGCTGGACTTTTGCAACAATAGCGTACACGGTATTTACGTATTTACAGTGTAGTTGAAAATACACGAGTAATTTGAATATTATTCGATCGGATGTTGTTTTGGCGCGAAGACGCCATCCAATCCGTTATAACCATTATCCATCGTACTAAAATAGGTACAAGTGGTCGGTCTGTGGTTGGTTGTATGAACGAAAATTCGCTACTCACAACGTTCCAGTGTTGCCAACTTTGGGGTTTTCCCCTTAAATTTGGGGATGAGTTAGATGAAAAGGGGTATTTTTGGCCATATTTTTTTAGGATATACTAGAGGTACAATTTTGTAGCGAATTTTTAAGGGGTTACTTTTTTTAGGGGAATTTTCTAGAAGGAAATTCTTTTGTAGCGGTTTTTGTAACGGAAATTAGAAAATCATTGATTGGATTGATGAATTAAATTTTATGAAGGTGTGTAATCTCATAGACATCAGCAAAAATATGTGCTCTGTAAAGTTAAAACTAAACGATATTAGTGAATACTCTAGCGTGTATAATAATTGTTTACCTTGTCACGTCCTTACAGGGTAGATACATACTTCTTTAGATTACTTTTATGAAACCTGTGATGTATGTATGTTGCATTGAAATAAATAAATACTAAATACTAGTCTAGGGTGATCTTAAGTTAGTGATAGGGGGAAAGAGGTGGATTTCGAGATGACGCTAGGGGTGGGGGGGACGCTTAGTCCAGCTTAGATACGTAGTACATCTAGTCTAAGTGGTCTGTGGCTTAGTCGAGGTTGGCAACACTGCAACAACATTCATTTGTTATTTCTGCGAATTCTTCTTTCTATTCTCTGTCTGTGTCTCTGTGGAATTCGTTTACTGTTAGCACTTTTTCAAAGTTTTCAATCGGTGCCAAACTGCAAAAGTTCGATGTTTCTTTTTTAGCCTCTTATCAGAGGAATGTTGCAAAGGTCGGTTGAGTTGATTTGATACATTGTTAAGTACACATTAATATGATGAGAAATGCTAGAAGCAATAAAGAATAGATAGAAAGTTTTAGATGAATGTTCCCTGCCCACAAAATAAACATAATTACCAGGTAAGTACTTAAGTACTAGAAATACTTAGAATCTCAAGTGCCTTTGCCAATTACCTGTAATCGTAAACTAAACGGGTTTAATTGTTTCTTTTCTAGTTCTACCAAACATGTTTTCGACATCAAATTATCTAGAAAATACCAAGATATATTCTAAGCCGTTTGTGGAGTCATACCATAATATAGTAATAAACAATGGAGCAGCTTTGCCGTTATGGAGTACGAGTCATGTTTTCGAAAAACAATATTTCCAAGTTGAAGTGATGGCAGAAAATGAAGTGCCTTTGCAGAAAAACATAGGTAAAAACTCATCACTCTCTTTAAAAATTCATTCATTAGCTCCCTATTGTTGGAGATAAATAATGGACATTTCACACAGTGCTATCTATCTAGCCCCAAACTAAGCAAAGCATAAACTATGGGAATCAGATAACTGATAGAATACTTTAAACAACAACAATAAATAAGATATACATGCATCAACTCTAAGAGCTGCCTGTGTATTACAAATAATAATAACTTTTTTGTTAATACATCTGTAAAAGTATAGAAAAACATTTGTCCCGCAGTGGGAATCGAACCTGCTACCTCCTGCTTCTCAGTCGGCTCTTTGCTTACAGCGCCACAGAGGTTGTCAAATGAATGTATTTGCTTATTAATAATGAAGTTAACCCTTGGCTCGCACAAGAGTGGATGATATAGATTACTTCATCTGATACACCTTGTCATTGGTGATGCAGCAGCTAAATCTACTCAGTTAACTTCACTGCATCACAGAGGCAAGTGCCTCCAGCAGTGGGCAAATAGCCGGTTGGGACACGGGTAGTTTGATTTCTTCTGCAGTACAAATGTTCCCATGATCTACATGTATTTGTGTAGATCTGTGTTGGTTTTACCTGTATTTTGAGTACCTTTGTAGGTATTTAAAAAAAACACAAATAAGTATTGTATCAGTTATCTGGTTCCCATAGTACAAGCTCTGCTTAGTTTAGGGCTAGATAGCACCGTGTGAAATGTCCATTACAGTCATTAGATACTGTATTTTGAATCAATATATGATACTAAAATTATAGATGCAATGTTTGTGTTGACTGTTTCAATGGTTGGGCCCTTCAATTTCAGATGATATCTTCAACATGAACACTTATATGTGCCACATCTGTGACACTGAAGTCCCAAAAGCATACACACAAGAACACATTAATGGAGAAAAACACGAAACTTACATGAGAATAGCTGACTTGGCCCTTGAACGAACAAGAAAACACATAAAATTTAACATCAAGTCAAGTCTATCAGTTCAAGTCACAGAAACATATTTTTGTGAGCCCTGCGCTATTATCGTACAAAAAATAGACAAGATCAAACATGAAAAATCTGAGGGACATTATAAATCTCTGAGACATGATGAACTTTTGAAGGATTTTTTAATGGTTTATGAAGATAAAGATAACATAAATTCCATTGTAAAAAAGAGCAATGATTTAAACATCTCCAATCCAATAGAAGATTTGTGTTATTTGCCTGAAAATGACAATGTTTCTAATGATAATGTTGACAAACCAAAAAAAGAAACGCCCAACAATCAAATTCAAAATGAACTACATGCGCCAGATAAAAATGAAATAAAAGCAGAAGCAAAAGCAGAACCTCCAACAGATATAGACCATCATGAAAAGTTGGACACATCCAATGTGTCCGAAAGAATCAATCTGAAAAGAAATCAACTGTCGGAACGTCTAACAAAAAACTTACCGGAGAAAACCACAAATCCAATCACAAAAGCCAAAAAGAAAAAAAACACAAAGAAAGCTTGCAATAAGCTGATCAATTATCTTAAAAACGTCACTGAAAAATGCAAAATAGATCCTATACATTCTATAGAAGCTGTCACCGATAAATTGGTAGTCATCACCGCGTTAAACGGTGATAAAATCAGGGTTCCAGTTGTTAATTTTCACAGTATGCATAAACAGAAAGACAAGTCTTATTGCAAGGTGTGTGAGGACCCGCATGCTGGGTGGAGACATGAGGACTCGGAGGAGCATATGGAGAAAATCATGATACCGATTGAAGATAAGAATGCTATTCGGAAGGTAAAGATTTTTTTTATCTATTTTTTAGGGAACTTGCGTCGTTCTCTCCGACGATGTCAGTTCTATAATTGTCTTGAAGCAAATACTACAGAAGCTGATAATATTAAGGTGGTTCAATTCTTATACACACATTCAGTAGTGATTCACGAGTTAACTGAACAGCAGAAATGTCTAAAGATGCGTATCCAATTACGTCTTATCGAAAACAAATTTAAAAGATGTATTAAAAGGAAATTAACCCAAAAATCATACTACTCCACAGATGAGTTCTTAAATGATAAAAACGCATGGTATCTGCTGATTCGTACGCATAAATCTGTGACCTCCTTTATTGACAAAGCTACAGCTGTAACCGCTTGACATGTTATAGTTTTTAAGTTTAAATTTTTTTTAATGACAAGGCCTCTTTACAGCCGCTTTAGTTAACTAATTTTTATTTATTATTTTAATGTTCTTCTGACAAAGCCAGTATATAGGTTGTTTGATAATATACTCACAAATATGAAAGGGGTTATTTTGATGAGCATAAATAAATTTGTGAAATGTGTACCATAGAAATAAATGTGTAATTTATTTTGGCAATAACAATCACTTTATTATACTTTTGTTGTGCTATTCCATAATGCTTGCATCTAACCACAGATAATGACGTGACGTCTCGAGATATCTCTTGCTGTCCTTTTCTAACCCAAAACCCGCAGCCATTTCCGAAAGAGATATCAAATTGGCCTTTATTTTTGGATGTCGATCGCAGAAGTAGGCAGTAAATTATATATCGAATTAATCACCTAAACTTAGTCGATTTTCTTTTAATATAACTAGTATTGATAATATAACTAGTAGTTTTTTTTTCGAGAAGTCTTTATGTTTTGAGAAACCGTCACTTGAATATCGTCAGTATATTACCAAACACCCTGTATGTGCACACGGCTACACATCAAGCTATACATTTCCAGTATAAGCTGACCTCTCATTCTACGAAAAGCCTACACAATGCGAGGTCAGCTTATACTGGAAAATTATAGCTTGATGTGTAGCCGTGTGTACAGCCGCAACTAAAATATTATTGTATTATTAGAATATTAGTTAGGTAAATGTTTTCCTAACATTTTTTTTTGTAATGAAGTTGACGTAACTAAGTGTTCCTATGGTATAAATATATATGAAATAAATATTATTGTCGCAAAATCAATAATATTGTTAGGAGCTGAGGGTTCGGGATAAAATAATGAAAATAAATCTAACCAAAATAACACTTTTATTCAACACTAAAATGCAAAATACACGATCTTAATTTTAATTTTTTTTTTATTTTGACTTGACTTAATTGACTTGACTTGACTTGAATTGATTTCACTTAATTTTAATTTAATATAATTTTTGTTTGGTTTTCTTATTTAGTTTATGAATATGCATGAGTTGAAATGACTTGAAATAAACAATTTTTATTTTTTTTTAATCACAACACACTAATTCACACCACTGTTACACAATAAACCACTAGAAGTCACCGAAATGTTCGCACGTATAGCCAAATCAAGACTGACTGCGGACGTCTCTACGCACTATTTATACCGAGCATTATTTCCAGAACCTTCCACTAGTATCTAGAAAAGCGTAGGTATTTCGACTGACGTCTATTTCTTATTCTGTGCAACTTTAGGTATAGAACGTGGTATGTAGGTATATTATATACCTAGTATTACCTATTCTGTGACACAGTTGGTATAAATAACTTCGAGATACCGACTATTACTTATTCTGTAACAGCCTCAGCATAACACTATTCATAATATAACAACTAGTGGTAGGAACGATGATCTCACGAGGATCATCGTAACAAGTAACTTTTTAACATAAATATCTTCAGATAACAGTAAAAACCAAACTACTCTACTAATTTTGATGAAACTTCCATTGGATCAATCTAAAAGTATATATTTTCAAATAAAAAACTAATTTTCCAAATCAGTTGGAAAAAATTAATGAAAATTAAACAAATTTAATACTTATATGGTTTTCTCATGGATGCCATTGTCAGAACCGGACCAAATGGAAATGGGACTACACGGGAAGCACCAGCTTTCAAATAAAAAAAAGAATCATCAAAATCGGTTCATCCAGTCGAAAGTTCTGAGGTAACAAGCATAAAGGAAAGAAAATACAGTCGAATTGAGAACCTCCTCCTTATTCAAATAAGGAGGAGATTCTCAATTCGACAGTCGAATTGAGAACCTCCTCCTTATTCAAATAAGGAGGAGATTCTCAATTCGACTGTATTTTCTTAAAAAACAAAAAATATATTCAAATCAAATCAAATAATCAAATAATTTTATTTTAGAACAAAAACATGGTACAAAAATATTGGAACACGATAATATTCGCAGAAGTTATAAACTGTGTCGCGAACACTAAAGCCTTTAACCCTGCGAGATTATTATTTACAATTATTTTAAAAAAATTATACAAATTACAAAAAAGCATTTAATGATTATGTGTGCGTATGTGTGTATGTATGAGAGGGTGTGTATGTTTGTGTGAGATGTTCGTGTGTGTTTGTGTGTGTGTGCGTGAACTTGTGTGTGTTTGCGTGTGTATGACCTACAATCTATACAGCAACTTTTAAAAGGTTTTCAGTTTCTTCATACGACAGTGTTATGAGTAGTGATCGGCGTAGGTAGTGCCCATTCACGGGAATTAGTGACGAACGAAATTAAGTTAACGAACTTAACATGGATAAGCCTTCTAAATCCCGGGAAATATATTTTTATTTTATTTAACAGGTTTTTTTTTTCGGAATTGGTATTTTACATAGTAACTATTCAGCTTTATGCAAATACATGTTGTATTGGTTACTAAAGTCATCCCTTTCCCTCACGCTTTCGTAGCTTATAGCGGGTGAGGTGAGGACTCGGGTTTCACTATATCTATCTATATATGGTATCTTAAACAGTTTAACTTCATTTACATCGACATTCAGAAAAATATTCCCGGGATTTGGGGAATAAATCCAGGGCATATCCATATTAACTTATCATTCAGGTTCATTGAGTCACAGACGCAGTCAAAGTGATTCTTTTTAAAGCGTACTGTACATCGCTGCACTCCGCGAGTCTGTGGTTTCAGTATACACAAAGGGCTTACAATGCTCTGCGAGTCCAATTTAATAATGCGTTCAGGGCGCTGTTGCGGCTTCCCCGCTTCTGTAGTGCCTCAGGCAAGTTCGCCGAAGCACGCGCAGACAACTTTGATGCTATCTGGCGTAAAAAAAACAGCCTCACTACTGCGCACGGTACGCGACAGCAGCAACACCATCCTGAACGTAATCGCCAACAAACTCGACTGTCCTCTGATGTGGAAGCTCACGCAGAGGACTAAATCGCTATTAATAATTAATTACTAACTCCCCTAGATTTAAGCGTTTTACTAACAAAATAGATCCATGGTTGTATTTTAATTATTTTTTATTATTATTATTTTATTACATATATATATATTTTTATGAATTTTGATTATGTGGTTGTCTATTTGATTTAATTTAATTATGTAAGTGGATGTATTGGACCTATGTATGTCGTCTGAATAAATAAATAAATAAATGAAATGATGATTTATCCAAAATAGCACTACCTACGCCGATCCCTAGTTATGAGCCACTGAAGACATTTTTTTTGACATTTATAGCGGGGTAAGGGAAATATATATTATTTGTAATCTCTAATTATTAACGAAATTAACAAATTTAATTGACCTACAGTTTAATTCAAACTACAAGTAACGGTAGTTCATGTTAATTGGTTACACTTGTTGGGGTAGAAATTACATTTACCTATTATGGATTTCAGACTTTTCCCTAAATTTGTGTCACTAAAGCTATATGCGTACCAAATTTCATCACAGTGTGGGCACTGGTGTATTCGTCAAAGTTCAGTTTTTATTATGTCTAATAACTCAAAAACTACAAAGTTTAAACGGAAAGTAAAAACGGGGTCATAATGTACTGATGACCTTTCATTAGACGTCAGATTTGACTTAATAGTCCCATTTTGTTTTTTACCCCTCTTGAACCCCAATATCTCAACAACTAGAGAACTAGAGAACTTTCTAGAGGGGACCGTGCCTTTCGAGTGCGGGGTCTTCGCTCAATAAATTTTGCGGCTCCAACAGCCGTCAGTTTGGGCTTATCTGCCCCGCCCTGGTACCACATAGTACAACTATCCATACTAATTGATCGATCGAAGTGAGATCTCCAAATCAACTTGGGCAAATCGGCGTTGTATGTATGTATGTTTGTTTGTCCAAGGATAACTTTCGAAGCGTTGATCCGATCATCGTGAAATGTGATACATAGATAGGCAGTTATGGCACAATTTTGGTGTGACTAAATGAGCTAAAAATGTGGGGGGGTTGTTGAGAAGAGGGGTAAAAAAAATGAAAACGAGGTTATTAGGTTAAGTGGGACGTCAAATGAAAGGTCTTTATTAGTACATTTTAACTCTCTTTTTATTTTTAGTTTAATCCTTGCAGTTTTTGAGTTATTAGGACTCAATTCACAGGGTACACCAGTGACCCCACAATGCTGAAATTTAGTATTCGTGTAGCTTTTCCAAATATAGACAAAAGTGTGAAATCCAGAATAACTGCATTTTGTACACCAAAAAAGAATACCAATTCACGGGAGTTCATGTTGAACTCCCGTTACCTGTAATTAGAATGAAACTGTAGGTCAAGTAAGGTTTTTATGGGAGACTCGCGAGATCTCAGTTTGAGGCGAACCACTAGTAATTTATATTCGAAAGTAACTTTGTCTGTTTGTTACATTTTCACTGCTAATCAGCTGGACCGATTTCAATGTAATTTAGTATAATAGATAATGACCGAGATTGGGACATGGGCTACTTTTTACCTGAGTGCGCAGAAGGAGGGTAATGTTTTCATTGACAAAGCACGCGTGCGAAGCGGGTGGCATCTAGTCACACTAATATTATAAACGCAAAAGTTTTGACGTTTGTTCGTTTGTTACTCAATCACGTCGTAACGGCTGAATTGATCTCGATAAAATTTTGTGTTTATGACTGATTAAAATATAGTCAATTTTTAATTGACAAACCATGCGTACGAAGCCGGTGGCGCTAAGCTAGTTAGCTATAAGTTACTTAGAGTTATTTAACCAAGAAATATAATATACTGTCCATTTCAGATAGATGACATCTGGAGCCACTGCGTACTCTGCAATGATCTGACCAAAAATATAAATTTCCATCTCCAATCGCTCTTACACAGGAACAAACTCAAACAATGCCTGATCGACTGCAGCACTGACATTAACAAGAATATCCTGCACGAGTCACAGAATGAGAAAGAGGACACATCGCAGCTAATCCAAAAACACAGCCTAATCGCCACAAACTACAACACAGAGATAACATGCAATATCTGCGATACAACCATACCTAATAAAGTCACCAGCATCAAAAATCACATCAAAACATTTGATCATGTCACATCTTACAATACAACCATCGAGAAGAATAAACTCAACGAACTGGACGATGACCAGTACTATTGCACACCATGTGGTATGTGCGTATCCAAATCCTATGCATTAGGCCACTGTAATGGAAAAAAACACTATAAACACTTATCGGATCTGCTCAGCAAAGAGAATGTTGAACCGTAGAAGTCCACAAGTCCACACAGATACTACCATCGATATCACAGCAAATCACAAGACATAACATCAAGCAACGATCAAATGCTGAATCAGATCTGATATGCTTCGTTTGCAGTGTTGTGCTATACAATGTGGATAAGCATGTGAACTCATTGGAACATAAAAAGAGCTACTTCTCATACTTAGAAGCGAACAAGTTGAATGAAATCGAAGAGGACACTTTCTACTGCATTCCGTGCAACACTGTCATACTTATAGACTATCTAATGAGTCATTGTACGTCCAAAAAACACAAAACTCACTTAAAAAACTTCATTAGTAACCCTGAGAATCATGTTACAAGAGGAGGAGAGGAGAGTCATATCCCTGGAGTATGCTGTAGATGCCATGGACGGATGTTTAAGCAGTACAGAGACCACGTCAGTGGCTGGTAATAGATCCGGAGTGATCTTCCCGGACAGAGCACTATCCACAACTCGGGCGAAATAATTTGGTGTGATGGATAACCATGTCGAGTATACTTCTCTAAAATAGTTTGTGATCAATTCTTCGCACCTGCTCTTCTCCATGAATTCTTTTAGAATTCTCGCTTGCCTGTCCACTGCATGATAGATAGCATGCTGGTTGTCTATTAGGGTGTTCATGCTTTCGGTGACAATCTGTTGATGCTTCCTCATTTCTGATAACTGATTATCTAATGATGCCACTGTGTCTTGCAGAGACCAGATTGAAGCCCTGTTCCACGCCACGACACCACCTAATATGAGGGTCTCTATAAATCGTTTCTGCCTTGAATAATTGTGCTGTGGAATCAAGGTCCCAATCTTCTCTTTCAACAGGTCGATGATGAGTCGTTGGTGCCCTACATTAGCAGATATGTTGCAAGACTCGCCGCTTCCTACTAGGTCGCTATGAGCGAGATGGGGCATGTGATATATAATAGGTATATATATATACCCAGAATACTCCATATATGACCCGGTTTGTTCCATGACAAGCCCCAATTGGGGAGCAATGAGACCTTATTCTAAAACCCTGGTTTGGTACACTGACCCGCTGGCCGATGGTGAGTCAACAGAAGCATCATCTGTGAGAGCGGTCAATTGTTTTGAGGCATTCATAGTCGAGGCTCCCCATAGGTATTTTCGCTTCATTCGCCTGTGAGTAGATCTTGCATTTTTCCTCCCCTTTTGACGATTGATGGCATGATTACTTACGTTAATATGCTCAGCATGGCCAAATCCGGGTGGGAAGGTTGAGAGAGCCGGGGTAGTGTGCTCGACCTGTAGCTCTGAAATCGAAGCAAAGAAGACAAAAAACTGCCAGATCATTGTTGAAAACTCTCATATATCCAGATCTATAACTCAAAGTGTTCAAAACGCACAAACCGCATCCACTTCGAGCACAAACGTTGTGTCTCATAATGGAATATTTAACACGGCTATACCTATGAAGTTTCTGTATCAATTCAGAGAAATGTCTAATAGTAAGAACTTGCTTTGTACTATATGTGACGAAGAAGTGCCTAACAGGAAGTATGATGTCCAGACTCATGTCAATGTTATAGACCATATCGTTGCATTTAATTTAAAGATGCTGTGGAATAAAAACAAGAGAATGTACGATAAGTATTTCTGTGATATCTGCAAAGTTGATATTACGTATTTCAATGAGCTATCTCATATTACCAGTGGACAACGTGTAGATGTAATGGCTAAGCAGCTTAAAGGAACCGTCTATGAGTATGACAAGACTCTGTTAACTCTAGAATATGCTATGTCCCATAAAGTAGGGAATCGAGTGAGACCGAGCTCTCTGCTTTCAGTTACAAAGCCAAAACAACCGAATTAAATCTGCTTCAGTTTTAAAAGTTGATGGGTCTTAACCACCAAAGTTAAACACTGTTTAGCGCTAAAAAATTCTATACAAAAATTGATAAGGAATTTTTAAACATGCAATCAACAGTTGTTTAACTTTTTTCTGGTAAGAAGGTATGTGTAATGGTGGAAGATACCAATAACTTAATCATGTTATTCTTGTGGCTCTCTAAGCTGTGGGATAGTATAGGTGTATGACCCAGTTCAGTCTATAACCCTGCCCCAGGCATTAAAGCGGCTGAACCACAAAATATATAGGTACAGAAGTCAAGCTTGGCCGATTTTGATTTAAATTACCTAAAGACCGCCGGTGTTTAAAGGCTTTTTTAATATGTTAGTTTTAAGATTTATGTAGTTGATATACTCGAATAAAAAAGGTGTATTTACATAGTGACATGTTGTTAGCCAGCCCCGGATCTAGATTTTTCTAAGAAAACCTGATGTGGCCTCCTCTCTCCTTCAGCGTTTGAGGGAGGGGTGGGGGGGGGTGTTTAAAGTTTGGAGCGTTCTTAATATCTATAGTACGACGTGCGCTGTATGCTAAGCGCTTTTTGAAACAATATTTTTCCAAACATATTTTTTATTGATGGATTTCGCGCCCACTGAAATTGCCCCCCCCCCCCCTTCCCCCCTAAATCCGGAGCTGTTGCTAACTGAAGCACATGATAAGATCACGCTGCGCAATGGCGGCCATCAGCGGATTGGCAAGCGCTGAATTTATGTATGTGTGTGTGAATTTGCGAGCGTATCGGCACACTTTAGGTACTTCACTTTGAAGTGAGGTGGATTCTGTTTTTTAATCGTTTATGAGTATTAGCGGTAAGACTGAAGCGTTTTGCTGATTATTGTGCCTGCGGTTTTAGAACAATATTTACAAATTGTGCCATAACCTTAACGTTTGTGATAATCAAAATAATTTAGAAAATTTTCGTGATTGATTTCAATCATTATTATAAATACGGGATTTATTACGTACCGTCTTATCGGTGTTTCGACCGACAATGTTTCGGTTCAATCCGTGAACCTTCATCAGGGTGAGTGCGATCCGCTCCGAATAACGTCTCGCCTCGCACTGCGTGCCGCAGACCTCTGCGCCAGTGCTGCCAACTGATCTTAGGCAAAACGCGCTGAAACGCGCTAAATGACACCTATTAAAAAAGCGCTAGAACACGCTCTGAATGACACCCGCTTTTATCATATTTAGCTCAAATGATTATGTAGATAAAATAAAACAAATTGGTTTGAACATACGAGATAAAACAAAAATGCCTTATATTGAAGAATGAATACTACTTTTATTTATGAAATAATAATTAATGAAATACAAACAAAAAACAATTTTGTGCAAAACGATCGACAATAACTTTGTGATGGTGGTCATTGTGAATTCAAAGAAAGCGCTAGATTCAGCGCTAGGCGCTAAAATGCGCTTTAGGTAAATAAAAGCGCTAGATCTGGCGCGTAAAGCGCTAAATTGGCAGTGCTCTGCGCGCGAGTGGACGGGTGGGGATTGGGTCAACGAAGGCCCAGCGTGTTGTCCGTCTGTGTCATCATCATTATCATCACTGCTGCTCTCTTCGGTAGTTCTTAGTACAGGCAAATACACAACACTAACTGTCTCTACCAGGTTCACTCACTCTTCTGTCACTACCAGGTTCACTCACTCTTCTGTCACTTGCATCATGACGACATGGCCTCCAGGCTGGCGGTAGAACCCATCCTCTATCTCTGTTAAAATTCGGCACACGACTTATTTCTATCGCCTCTCGGATCTTGCGAGGAACGAAAAACTTCTCCCTCGCTAAGAGCCGGGCCTTGTCGAAACGTATGCAGTGCGTCGAATCAGAATCTAGGGAATGTTCCGCCACTGCAGAGCTGTTGGAGTCGACATTCTTCATTGCACGTATGTGTTCAGTCAACCTAGTAGATACGTTTCGTTTTGTTTCACCAATGTAGCATTTACCGCAGTCACACGGTATCATATATACGCCGGGGACGTCCAGAGGGTCTCTGTCCTTCGGCGAACGCAGCAGCTGTCTCAATTGTGTTTGAGGACGGAATATCGTCTTGATGCTGTACTTATGGCGTAACAAGTTTCCGATCTTATCCGTTATTCCTTTCACAAAAGGTAAGTACGCTACTGCTCTATTAACCGTTGTTATGCGTGATCTTGTAGATGTGTCCGCAATTCGACAGCTCTCTCCATCCGTAGCCGTTTTGCTCCAGCACCCCTTTTATGTGTGAGAGCTCGCGGTTCACGTACTGAGAGTCACATAGCCTTAGTGTTCTATTAATCAGAGTACGCGGTACCGAGGCTAAGTGAGCTGGATGGTGGTGCGAGTCAGCTCTAAGATTTTGTCTGTGTGTGTTGGCTTACGGTATACAGTATAGGTACTGTATGTGTAAGTCGTCCTGTCTGTTCTCGTATAACTAACACGTCCAGTGACGAAGAACGGTACGCATCCATCTTTTTCTCCAGCTCTACCGTGAAGCATATCGTCGGTCGAAACACCGATAAGACAGTACGTGATAAATCCCGTATTCATATTATTGATCAAAATAACAGTTTTTGGGATTTTTTGATACTTTTGTGCCATTTTTAATTGTTATTATGTTCATGCTTAACTTTTTACTAGATGAATCAATTTTGATGATTCTTTTTTTAATTGATAGTTTCCATTTAAGTTTAATTTGTGGTTTTAAGGTACTTTCCATATAGGTAGAGGGGATGAAAATAAAACATTACTTGCACCCTTGTGTGTGGTATTATTGGAAAGCTCATTAAAAATGAAAAATAGGTTTCATTGCAGAGTTACGTTTCCGATTTTTTGAATTATTATTTGTGAAATGTCGAGTATTTATTTTGCATAGTTCCGGTTTCTTGAACACTCATTATTTCCTAACAACTGATTACAATTTAGGGCCTATATACACACAGCGTATATTAAACGCGCAGAAAACGCACGTTTATGGCGCCGTAGATTTCCAAAAAACCTTAAAAAAATTTAAAGAATAGTAGAGTTTCTTGTGAAAGGGACGTCCATTAATTATGTGAGACGTTTTTGACGATTTTTTGACCATCCCCCTCACCCTTGGTGAAATGAAAAAAAAAATTAAAAATATTTATTTGCAGCCAAAAACTTATCAATAAGATTAGATATCATGAAGATAATTTTTGTAATTTATCTAAGATGTCTGGTATAATAGCAATATACATTTTATACAGTTAAGGGCAGAAGGCACTACCTACGACCACAATTACCTAAACAGCGGCCTTCACACTAGGCAAGCCTGTATCGTGAACACCAGTCAGATAGAATTAGCAATTTTATAATAAATGTCTCGAGATTTATTTCGACCCCCTCCCCCCACTCTAACTCGCGTGAGATTTTCTAAATTTTGTATTCATAGGGTAAATGCGTTGAACTTATTAAAAAAAAACACAATTGGGTTCATTCTTTCAAGATTTCTTGTAGTCTAAATTTACAGTGATAAAATAAAAAAAAAATCACTTGATATTGCGAGACTCCCCCCCCCCCCCCCCCCCCTAAACACCACTTATTTAATGGACGGCCCCAAAGAGCTCGCCCGGGGATGAACTCCTTGTTTCTGCCGCCAAGCACCATAGTGTTTCCGTTTGAAGGGTATGGTTGCCAGTGAAATTGCAGGCACCTGTATGCCTCAAGTGAACGCAGGGCAGTGCATCGTAGGGCACATTTCTAGCGTGAGTGACCTACGAGGTAATTCTCTGTTATAGGCGATGGTTACCACTTAACATCAGGTGGGCTATATGCTAGTTCTATTAGTTAATTAGATAAAAAAAACGCGTTTAATCTGCGTGTAGACAGCGCGTTTCAAACGCAACGTGTGCATAAGCCCTAAGTGTTCAAGAAACTGGTCGAAAATGTAACCGATTGTGATATTGTGATCAACATTCCATAGACTAATTGCCAAAATTATGCCCAAATATGTTCACTGTTAAGTTTCTGAGAATCTTGTTTTTTTTTTATTCATATGTATATTATGTGCTAAAAAGGGGTGATTCTGAATACCTACTCATTAATATTAAAATATAGTGTACGGCTATATTAATCCCAATCTCTTATTACGCAGATCCGTGATGGTACTGAAGGGGTAGTAGGGCAAGTCTAAACGTTTGATAATCGCCCTCTTTCTACATAGAAGTTGATCATTCACGAGTGGGATATGCCCCACACGGGCGTTGCCAGATTTTAGTATTGCCCCCCACACAGACATTTCATTTATTCATGAAAAAAAATGTGATTATCAGGTTAATTGTCGGTCATGAACCTATACTCCTCGCCTCTCCTTATTTCAATAGTCCCACAAGTTTGTGGCGTCCGTTTAATATAATATTTTGATTATTTACGAGGGGTGGGGCTGGGGTGGGGGAAGTCAACCCCCCCCCCCCCCCCCATAAGTGTATATACCCCTATTCATGTATTTTTCTACTCATAAAATGTCTGTTCGCCCATTACTTTGTGTAGCAAAATCTCATTTTTAACAACTGAGTTTTACCAAGTTTTTCTCGAATGAAAAACATCAAGTCGCAGAACGTGTGTTTGTTGTTACATATTCTGAATCACCCTGTACTTTCTGATTGAGATGTGATATGCAAACGGAGATTTTGAATAGTATTAGCATTTGTAAGCATTCCTGCATACGTTAGTTGTAAGTCTTTGGCAGAGGATGCCAGTTTTTGTAAGTTTGTTTTGCCATGAATAAATTTTTTTAAAGTAAGCTGGTTATTTTTTGTAGGTATACGTAAGGCTAAGTTCATATGAACGCGCGGTACAAGATCAAACTAAATTGCGTTTATCGTCTACATCAGAGGTTCCCAATTTTATTTGGCTATGGAACCTTAATTGATCATACATTTTTTTGCGGAACCCTAGCTGGCTATTTTGATAACTAAAATGTTTATTTTGTAGTATGAATATATTCATGTTAAACTCGAAGAATGAACAAACTATAAATGAAAATAATAATTATAAGTATTGCAAATAATTTATTGTAACAAACAAATACAACATACCTAGGTAATAACTTATTGTGAAGAATTAAATTTTTTCTCATTATTTCTTATAATAGCCGTAAAATTAGGCTTTATGTCTGACAATTGAACGCAAACCAATCTCGCATCGGTAAGTCATCACAAACTTAATCAGAACCAGAACAGCTTTCTCAACGATTGCCGGGTATTCATCTTTAAGTACAATTCAACTTTAACTCTCGGACAGGCCGCGGAACCCCTGTGACCCATCCACGGAACCCCAGGGTTCCGCGGACCACCTTTTAGGAATCACTGGTCTACTTTACCGCGCGCTACCGGTTATAAACGCTATTTAGTTTGATCTTGTACCGCGCGGTAATATGAACTTAGCCTATATTCTTATACTAGTTGACCCGGCGGACTTCGTACCGCCTTGACATGCATATGACGCGGGCTGTCAATATACGTCGGCCATCATTATCTGCATCAATGTATGAGAAAATGATTTTTCTTCATAATATCTTTTTGCGTGATTTTTTTCCAATATTTTAATTGTTATTACAGGAACCGCCTTTCATTCCTACTCCTGATGACTTGTTTGATACGGGATATTTTCTAGCTCGGAACATTCTGCAGCAACTACAAGTATCCAATTTTGACATTTAACGTAATTATTATTCTAGATTTAATTGATGCTATCTCCAACCTATATTACCAGTGATATATGATTAAGTATAGCAAATTTCAGAACGGAGACAAATACAACAAAACAAAAATCATCAAAATCGGTCGCGCCGTTCTCGAGTTATAAGTGTTCGAACAAACCCGACTTTGTTTTATATATTAAGAAGATATAAATGTCCATTTCTAAGATACATATACATTACCGCTGTGTGCGAATGAGAGGTATTTCTACCATGTAGCGGTGGCACACCGCGGAGCGTCTGGTTGTCCGAATGGGGATGCATCCCCATTCTATCATCGGACTAGCTCTTAAAACTATGGGGGATGCCTATGTTCACCATTGGACATCAGATGCAGTGTTGGACCCCCCCCCCTCCCCCCACTAGATGGAAAGACGACCTATTTAGCTGTGACTGACGTTGCTGAGAGCCAATGAGTGCGGGCCACTCAAGATCGGTTGCTCTAGAAATCTATGGCGGAGGCCTATGTTCCGTAGTGGACGTCCTATGACTGATATAATGATGATAATGATCTATCTGTTATGTACGTAGCTTTGTAGCTGCGGTAACTCCCTGAACCTCCATAAACAAACTAAGACTAAAATGAAGTAGGCTTAAAAAGGAAAAAAGAGTGAACGCAACTCGACCCAAGAATTAATAGTTAATATAGAATACTATTACCTAAAAAGGCAGCAAAGGGAATGATTTTTCTATAAAACTGCCGCAGAAACATTAAATAATACTAGAGAACATATTGTTGGAAATACAGATAAGAAGTAGCTTGCTCGTTTTATTGTACAACACAGATTAAGATTACTGAATCACCTTTATCTATCTTTTCAACCTAATCCCACCATCCGGATGGTGGGAATAGGTTGAAAAGATTAGTTTTTAATAGTTAGTATGTATTTTAGTTATCTCCTAACTCCTGGAAGCTTTCAAGATATATTGAACATTTCACACAGCGCTATCTAGTCCCAAACTAAGCAGAGCTTGTACTATAGGAACCAGATAACTGATACAATACTTGTATACATTTTTTTGTAAATACATACTTATAATATATAGAGAAATCTGTAGATCATACAAACTTGTTCCGGGGCGGGAATCAAACCCGCTACCTCCTGCGTCTCAGCCGGCTATTCACCCACTGCGCCACGGAGGTCGGATGTTTGATCTCCTGCACCTGCTTCTCGCCTTTTTAGATGAATGTTTTGAAATAATACAAATAAATAATTTTAAACAATTTTTATTTTATCGTAATACCTTAAGACTACATACTTAGAAATAGATTATTTAATTGTAATCATTAATATAAATACGGGATTTGTCACGTACTGTTTTATCGGTGCTTCGGTTAAATCCCGCATCACACTTAAATTATAAATGTGATAGTTTGGATGTTTGTTTATTACTTAATCACGTCGTAATGGCTGAACCGATTTCGATGAAATTTGGTGTGTTGATAGATTATGATCTAGATTAAAACGTAGGCTACATTTTGTTGACAAACAACGGGTGCGAAGCCGCTGGCGGAACCTAGTTTATAATAATGATTGAAATAAATCACGAAAGTTTTCTTAGTAAAGTTATTACAGTGAAGTTCATTCACTAAAAAATCGAAAAATCCTTTAAGAGAAAGTACAGGTTGTATATGTATTTATATCCGTTTAGTGGTGTTGGGTTCGTCGTACCGCCTGCGCTTGCGGCGCGGCGGCGCGTGCAGGCCGGCGTGCGCCTGCGCAGCCACCAGCATACTCAGCTGACTCGCCGCCTGCGCACACAACATTATACACCTAAGGCGCGGGACTATTACAAGAGGTGTCGGAAAGGCGAGGCGCGGCCGAACACGGTGGACGCATTTGGGGCATTCTAGTGTTTGATTTTATCACGACAAATTGACGTCCTCTTCGTCAGAAGAAGAGGATCTGCAAGCTCTGGCGCATTTGGAGGAAGCGGCGCCCGCGCTCCGCCGTTACAGTATGTCCGACGGTTTATCAAAACATAAAAAATACTTCTCGAAAAAAAAAACTACGTTATATTATCAAATTTTAAAGAAAAACGACTAAGTTTAGTGTGATTAATTCGATATCCTGTGCGATAGTGTTGTGAATTAGTGTGCTGTGATTAAGATCGTATATTTATCATTTTCGTGTTGAAAAAGTGTTATTTTGGTTTTCATTATTTTATCCCGAACCCTCAGCTCGTAACAATGTAATAGATATTATCTGCATAATAGAGTGTATGTATAACAGATGGATTGTGTGTATGGATGTATATGGACGTATATATGCTAGAGTGTGTGTGTATATACGTGTAAATGCGTGTGTGTGTTGTATGTACGTATACATGCTAGTGTGTGTGTATGTACGTGTAAATGTGTATTTGTGTGTATGTGTGTATGAGTGTATATGTACGAGTGTATGCGTCTATGCGTATGTGTGTGTGTATGCGTGTGTGTGTATGGTACCTCCTCGTGCATCTCCTTGGCCATGGTGTAGACGCTGTGCTCGCTGCTGTTGTAGAGCAGCGCGTTTGACAGCATGAGGAGCACGTCACGCTGGAACTCGGCCGTGCTCCTGGATCAAGACATAAATATAATATTTTTAAACTACTTCAAAAACAGGAGGTACTCAAATAGATAGTTTTTTATTATTTATTGATGAATAAAACTAATAACTAGCGGTTCGCCCGGAACTGATTTCTCGCGAGTCTCCGAATAAAACAAAAAATATTATTTGTAATCTTCGACTACCAAAATAGTGTCACGAAATAAAGAACCAAAAAACTTGACCTACAGTTTCATTCAAATTACAGGTAACGGGAGTTCATGTTAATTGCTTACTTTTTTGGGGTAAAAATTGCAGTTATTCTGGATTTCAGACTTTCGCCTATATTTGTGTCACTTAAGCTACGCGCATACAAAATTACAGCACTGTGGGGTCACTGGTGTACCCTGTGTGTGAATTTTGTCAAAGTTTAGTTTTAATTATGGCTAATAACTCAAAAAGTATAAAGAATTTAAGAAAAATAAAAACGAAGTGTAAATGCACAAATGAACTTATATTTGACGTTCCATTTGACCAGTTAGCCTCATTTTCCTGTTTTATACCCCTCTTGAATCCCAACATTTGTAGCTCATATAATGACACCAAAATTGTGCCAGCACTACCTACCTATGTATCAAATTTCACGATGATCGGATCAACGCTTCGAAAGTTATCCTCGGACAAACATACATACATACAACGCCTATTTGCCCAAGTTGATTTAGAGATCTCGCTTCGCTCGATCAATTATTCGGCGCTCAAAACTTACCTCTGGCAACACCGGCGGGGCTAAGCGCCGCGCCGGGCGCTGTGGAAGGGGTCAATAACATACAAAATATGCATATTTTTTGGGTAAAATTCAGATTATTCTCGAAATTAAAAATGAAATAACTTTAAATTTATTTGAATCAGATGTTGTTTAAACATCTGTCCGACTTTAATGTCTATGTCGGAATACGCTCTTCATGGATCTGATAAGGTTTTTGTTACATATTGCATAGTCTAATAAGTAATTTGATTTTGACCTAGTTTTGTTATAACAAATTACAATCTAAGAATCCAAAAGTCCCTTTTTTAAGCTCTCACTAGTAAATCCATACTGATATTATAAATTCGAAAGTTCTCTTCATTCTCTTTGTCTGATGAATGGACCGTTTTCGATGACCGGGTTTGAGACATAACCTACTTTTTAGGGTTCCGCACCCAAAGGGTAAAACGGCACCCAATTACTGAGGCTCCGCTGTCTGTCTGTCCGTCTCTCACCAGGCTGTATCTCATGAACCGTGATAGTTGTTGCTGCTATAACAACAAATACTAAAAACAGAATAAACAAATATTTAAGGGGGACTCCTATACAACAAATATGATATTTTTGCTCGATATTGATAACGGCAACAAATATTCAAAGAATATTTAGTTATATATTCATTTTAAAAATAAATAATTAAATTAAAATAAAACTAATATTAAAGGGGGGCTCCCATACAACATACGTGATTTAGATTTTATAAGGTAATGGTACGGAACCCTTCGTGCGCGAGTCCGACTCGCACTTGGCCGGTTTTATTAACTAACTTGGCAGAGGGAGGGTAGTTTTATTGACAATCAACGCGTGCGAAAGCTCGTACACGGTACAATTTCTTTGTGTGTGATTTATTCCAGACATCGCTAGGGTGTATTGGTACCTGGTGTGTCCGGTGTCGATGTTCTTGCGTATAGCGGAGAGGTCGATGGGGCGCTTCACGACGCAGCTGTAGCCCGGCGCCTCCTCGTCGCTGATGGGCCGCGTGAACAGGCTGGCGTACTTGTGAGCGCACAGTCTGGAATGGACAACCAACTATCATTAATATGAGAGACTTCTTCATCTTAGCGTGTCAAGAGTTGTACGTTTTCATTTATAGTATGTTGGAGAGGTGTTTGGACACAACAATAGCATTAGGCGACGCGGTTATTAGGTCCTCCATCGTGCAGAAGTTCAGACACAAAGGGTACATTAACAAGTGCTGCATTGACTGCGCGGGATCACCGCAGTCGCACTGCGTTTAGTTAGGGCACGTATTAAGTCTGCAGCGGCCAACCTTGGCGCGGAGCCTGTTTAAGGACTTCCTGACTGGCCACGGCAGATCGTGCCCTAACTGTTCCTGAGGGGTGATAAAATCAGGAGAGAGAATAGAAGACAAAAAGGCATGTGTGGTAGACCCGTTGCCTTATTTTGTTAGCCTATCCGCACTCACCGTTTAGTTCCTACATTGACAAAATTTGGTGTCTGTGCTGTTGACCGTTGAGGAGTTCCCTCTTCGAAAGCTAACCTTGAGTGCAGCAGCTATTACATGGAGGAACTTAGAAAGGGCTATCATAATTAAACGGGTGTGCAAAATTTGGTGTCTGTGCTGTTGACCGCTGAGGAGTTCTCTCTTCGGAAGCCAACCCTGAGTGCAGCAGCCATTACATGGAGGAACTTAGACAGGGCTATCATAATTATTTGCGAATGCAAAATTTTGTGCTGTTGACTGTTCAGGAGTTCCCTCTTCGGAAGCCAACCCTGAGTACAGCAGCCTTTACATGGAGGAACTTAGTAAGAGCTATCATTGATGCGTATTCAAAATTTGGTGTCTGTGCTGTTGACCGTTGAGGAGTTCCCTCTTCGGAAGCCAACCCTGAGTGCAGCAGCCATTACATGGAGGAACTTAGAAAGGGCTATCATAATTAAACGCGTATGCAAAATTTGGTGTCTGTGCTGTTGAACGTTGAGGAGTTCATCGTCAAATCCAATCCAGGGTGTAGAATCAGAGTCGTGCTTGCAGTATAAATGCTTTATGATCGGAACTGAACCAACATCTCAAATTTCTACTTCGTAGAAAAAGTGGTACTAATTCAGCTCGCAAGATTTGACCTAAACAAACTAACAAACAAACATTGCAAGCTAAATAAAAACTTGTAAAAAGCAATCCACATAGAGATCAAGACAACATAATACCTTGTTTGTGAATTCTATGTGGATATCCATGGGCTGCAGTAACCACTTAACATCTGGTTGACTGCATGCTCGTTTGCCATATAAGTTGCAAAAAAAAATCTCTTTCAAGAGTTCCTAAGTAGTTCCTAGTGAAAGGGCTGGGCCGGGGAAGTTCTGCTGCCAAGCAGCATTGCTGTGTTTCGGCTTGAAATTTGTTTTCCGGCGAAATTACAGGCACATAGGCTTTACACCTGTATGCCTCAAGTAGATGGACGCAGGGCAGTGCATCGGCACATTTCTACTCGTAAGGTGCGTGACCTACGCAGGAATACTTTGTTATGGGCGATGGTTACCATTTAACATCAGTTGGGTTATCAGCTTGTTCCATCTCCATGTAGCATAAAAAAGCTTGTAAAGTAGCAATCTCTTCCAAGCAACCTTCGGTAAGAGTAGAGCGCTCACCTGCTATAGACGAGCATAACGGATTTCTTCCACAGTCGGTGCTGCCTGTCAGCATCGCCAGCGCTCGGCGACTCCGGAGCGCTCGCCTCCGCCGCGCTCTCCGACCCCGAACATGCTGGAACATACGTTTTTGACGTGAATACGTTTCTAAAATTGCTTCCATAGTGGGAGGCAATTCAAAAAACGAATGATAATAAAATCGGGGGATATAGTTTGGTGTTGCAGCTATTACTCGTGCGCGATAACTTGGGACCTGCTAGGAATGTGACTCCCCCACCGCTTCCCCTGCACTTCCCCGATGGCGCCCGTATTGTACCGTTCGCATCACTATTGTTTACTAGGGTTTTTAGTCTCGTACTGGCCTACGTCACGTAACGACGCGCTCTGGAATTCTTTTAGTTTTCGTTTGTGTTATTGTTTTGTTGTCTGGAAAAAAGAAGTCAACCATGTGGACAGGCTTCGACAAAAGTATTGGGACGATGACCTCTTACAAGAGACGAATGAATCGCAATTAATTGTAAATTTATCGGATACCTCTTCGTCAAGTGATTATAGTGAGACTGAGGACGATGAACAACCTCTAGCAGGCATAAATCCACTAAGTAAAGACGAAGATGAGATAATGTAAATAATAGATAAAATAAATGTATAAACTTAAACATTGTATTTTTATTTTATTCAAATAGTGTAAAAAAGATTAGATAAAAAGCAGCGTCCTCCCTGAGTAACATAATAAATTAGGTTAAAAAAAAACAAAGACGAAGCCGCGGGCGGCTGCTTGTTATGTTCGCTTTTTTGCGGCCGGTACAAACACGCCAATATGACGTCACCGCGCTCAGGTCCCAACTTATCGCGCACGGGTAATACATACCTATCATCTCCATACAAAATGTAATTACACCACTGGTTAATGGATCAAATAATTCGTTACGCTAAGTGAGGACTGTGACGCATCGCGCGCGGTGGAGAAGCGCCGTCATTTTGAGGTCATTTTGCTGCGTTTCGAGATTTCCATTTAGTAGGGCCCGAAGGACTTTTTAGTGTTCAAACATGATTATAACGTACGTACATAAAATAACGTATTTTATATTTTGTATAGAACATATTAGCTGTCACGTACACGTATTCACGTACAACACACGGCCGTGTACATGACACAGACACACCCTATTTTTTTATTTATCACTTAATTTTTTTTACAACCAGTAATACATAAAAATAGCACTTAAAAACCATAAAGGTTTGTAGGGATAATGCTATCGTAATAAGAGTCTACATCAGGGTGTCCCAAAGTGGTCGATATCGACCCCTTGGGGTCGTAATCGGTTTTCCAGGGGTCGACATATAATTTTTTATCATTACCTTATTTTTCGATTTTAATGTTTTTTCAAAACATAATTACCTACTTTTACGTAATTTGTATTATTAATAATTCATTATATTACATATTTACTGAATAAATACGTCTATTTACTTTGTTAAAGACGAGAAAATGATGTCAAGTTTACTCTCTTAACCAATCTCAAAGTTTTTAAATTGGTAAGTATTTTCTATTAATAGGAAAAAACTAGATATATGATTTTTAAAGTAATTTGGCTATAGGGGTCTGAGGTATCAGTTCATTTTGGAAAAGGGGTCTCCTCCCAAAATAATTCGGAAATCCCTGGTCTACATCATAAAAAAACTAAAGCTCGGAAGCTCTCAGTCCAAAACGAATAATGCCACTACTAGGTATTTAGGTAGGTAGATAATAGTAGATTATTAAACGAGGGGATAAAGCAGTGTCTTGCGTCGCGGGCGCTATATTGAATGCCGAGCGTAACGAAAGATTCTAGAGTTAACTCACGAGCGGATCAAGGGAGTTACTGGAATCCTGAGTGCAGAGAGGGATATAAGCACGCCCAAGATGCAGACAGCTTTATTCACGAGGAGAGTACTCTACTTTTCACACTTTCCGCGAGACAGTAAAAACCAAATCTAGGTTGGTGCATTCTGTGCAGAGGTTAGTTCGATTTACGAATAAGTTCTTATTGGTACTCTTTGGTTTAAATTTTAATACAGATGAGATTCCAAATTCAAATCATAATGTGATTTGAATCATTCAGTACAAGTTTACTCCCGGCTCAGCCGTAGGGATTGAATCACCTGCTTTCGGTGAGGTTTACATGTTATATAATTTGACATTGTTTGTTTGTTTAGTTTGTTACCTTTTCACAACTAAACGGCTGAACGGATCGTAATGAAATTTGGCAAGGAGATAGATTATATCCTGGGGAAGGACATCGGCTACTTTTTACCCGAGTGCGCAAAAGGAGGGTAATGTTTTTATTGAAATACCACGCATGCGAAGCCGCGAGCGGGTCAGCTAGTTAATGTATAAAATCATTTATTATATAAATAAATAATATTGGACATTTCACACAGCGCTATCTAGCCCTAAACTAGGCAAAGCTTGTACTATGAGAAACAACCAGACCCGGAACAAATATATGTAGACCATGCAAACATTTGTTCCACAGCGGGAATCGAACCTGCTACCTCCCGCATCTCAGCCGGCTATCCGCCAACTGCGCCACAGAGGTCTTCTTTGTGTTTTGTTTGTAATTTTTTTGGTGCCGTACCTAAAGGGTAAAACGGGACCCTAGTTAGTTAGTTAGTGAAGCATACTTCCTCAATCGCGGTCTGGGTAGCGTTCCTGATACCACTTCAACTCATTAGTTGGGCTTCGTCGGTTGAAGAAGTATGCTTCAATTAAGTCTACTTTTTGCGTATTTGACAATGCCATGATAGGACAAATAAGATGATGCAATGACTGATATAAAAGTCCGACAGGTGCAAGAACCATGTTCCAAATTCAAAATTGTTCTGAAATACGAAATGTTTTTGAATTGCTCATAAGAGCATGGAGTTCTTTAACTTTTTAATCGCTACAGTATTAATACTTCTTTAATGTGCAATTAGAATCTAATAAAATGTTTGTAGAAGGAATTTTGTTTGTCCTGTTGTATGAGAATACTTTTTATCAAATTTGACTAACTTCCGCTGTTCAGATTTTTTACATCCGATACAAAAAAAATGATCCTTACAAAGGACTGGATCGATCGGCATCAAAAAAATTACCATTTTGATTCATTTTAAGGCGCTACTCACACTTGACAAAAAAATTTTAATGCCAAAATGTTTTTCTTGGAAAACGAGCTAGTGTTTTAAAAGAAACTGCACCTGTATCTCCTCTGGTTATGGGTGCTGCCGTACTGTTACAGTTAAAAAAACACTCTGTATATTCACTTTAAAATAAATATTTAAATTAAATTAAAACAAATATTTAAGGGGGGCTCCCATACAACAAATGTGATTTTTTGCCGTTTTATAGATAATGATACGGAACCCTTCGTGCGCGAGTCTGACTCGCATTTGACCGGTTTTTTCCTATATTGTGGACAAGAGTGTGTTCATTTATTAATTCACTGTATCATTTTGTGAACTTACTTCGTGAATCAGGTTTCTTCTTGCGCGAGTAGTCTCTCCGCTTTTTGCCATCTTTCTCTTCCTCTCGACTCACCTGGAAACAAAAATATCGGATAGTGTTTCTAGGTTAAGAGAGCTCCCTCTTTATAAATAAATATTGCTGGACATTTAACACAGCGCTATCTAGCCCCAAACTAAGCAGAGCTTGTACAATGGGAACCAGATAACTAATAGAATACTTATATACTTTCTTTTTGTAAATACATACTTGTAATATATAGAGAAACAACCAGACCCGGAACAAATATCTGTAGATCATGCAAACATTTGTTCCGCGACAGGAATCGAACCCGCTACCTCCAGCATCTCAGCCGGCTATTCGCCCACTGCGCCACGGAGGTCGTCTTAAACTTCTCCCACTACCAAATATGCACTACCTAGAACTAATGGTTCGCCCCGAACTGAGATCTCGCGAGCCTCTCATACAAACAAAAAAATATTAGTTGGGCCTAATCTTTGACTATCAAAATAGAACGAAATAAAGAACCAACTAACTTGACCTAATGTTTCATTCAAATTACAGGTAACGGGAGTTCATATTAATTGATTACATTTTTTGCTGGTAGAAATTGCAGTTATTCTGAATTTCAAACTTTTACCTATATTTGTGTCACTAAAGCTAAACCGCACACTAAATTACAACACTGTGGGGTCACTGGTGTACCCTGTGAATTTTGACAAAATTCAGTTTTTATTATGGCTAATAACTTAAAAACTATAAGGACTTTACTAAAAATAAAAACGAAGGCTAACTGTACTAATGAAGACCTTTCATTTGACGTCCCATTTGACTTAATATTCTCATTTTAATATTTTTTACCCCTCTTGAACCCCAGTATCTCAACAACCCCCCCAACATTTTTAGCTCATTTAGTCACACCAAAATTGTGCCATCACTACCTACCTACTGGTATATAACCAAATTTCACGACGATCATACATACATACGAACGAACATACATACAAACATACAACGCCGATTTGCCCAAGTTGATTTAGAGATGTCGCTTTGCTCGATCATTTATCCATAAGCCCCAAACTAAGCATTGTATTATGGGAACCAGATGACTGATAGAATGCTTATATACTTTTTTTTGTAAATGCATACTTATAATATATAGAGAAACAACCAGACCCGGAACTAATATCTGTAGATCATGCAAACATTTGTTCCGGGGCGGGAATCGAACCCACTACGTCCTACGTCTCAGTCGGCTATACGCCCACTGCGCCACGGAGGTCGTCAATAATAACTAAATTTTGACAAAATTCACACGATCACAGGGTACACCAGTGACCCCAGTTTTAAATTCACAGGGTACACCAGTGACCCCAGTGTGAAAATACACGGGTTACGCCCGTGACCCCAGTATGGAATTCACAGGGTACACCAGTGACCCCAGTTTTGAAATTCACAGGGTACACCAGTGACCCTAGTGTTAAAATTCACGGGGTACACCAGTGACTCCAGTGTGAAAATTCACGGGTTACACCAGTAACCCCAGTGTGAAAATTCATAGGGTACACCAGTGACCCCAGTATGAATTCACAGGGTACACCAGTGACCCCAGTTTTGAATTCACAGGGTACACCAGTGACCCTAGTGTGAAAATTCACGGGGTACACTAGTGACCCCAGTGTTGAAATTCACAGGGTACACCAGTGACCCCAGTGTTGAATGTAGTATGCGTGTAGTAGTTGTGTGGTACCTCCATGGGCGTGTCGTCGTCCGTCTCGGTGCAGGGCTCCAGGGGCTCCGGCGGCGTGTCGGCGTGCCGCAGGGCATCCACGCGCAGCATCTGCCTTAGCGGGATCGAATCCTGCAACAAACATTTAATATACCACGTGTTATGTTATGTGCGACATTAAATGAAAACACAGGTAGGGCTAATGGCTACTGTTGTTTATCTATTGTTGTATAATTAATGAATGAATGAAATACTCTTTATTGCACACCAAACAAAAATACAGTAATAATGGAAATAAATAATAAATAAAGGTACAAATAAAGGCGGTCTTATCGCTAAAAGCGATCTCTTTCAGACAACCTTTGGATGGACATGATAAACAAAATCAAAAGACGGCGGTGTAAGAGTACCTACAGACATAAACAGAACCCACAAAATAAAATATACCTGTTGATTATACTAATAAACATAACTTTTGAAACTATCATGGTTATGAACACTATTTATACTAAAAACGGGATATTTACCATGATTTGTGAGTATTTGAGTATCCCGATATTTCGGCGCAGTTGCATGCGCCATGATCACGGGTAAAATGATCATTTTACCCGTGATCATGGCGCATGCAACTGCGCCGAAATATCGGGATAATCAAATACTCACAAATCATGGTAAATATCCCGTTTTTAGTATAAATAATAAACATAAACTTATAATACATAAAATTCTTGTAAAATACACTTTTTTTAATTTATTACCATAGAAAGTTTAAAATTTTCAAATTACCAATTAATTTGAAGTCCTAAAATATCAATGAAACAGTATGTATAAAATAGGCGAACAAATCATATTCATTCATCACGTAAGTAGTTACCTGTTAAACTGACTAGGCGGCATCGTCGCAGAGGCGCCGCCGATTTACGTCAAAAATTGTTTATTGTAAATGTATTGATTACTGGATTGATATTCAAGCTACCGGTATTAAACCCACCTCTAAAATCAGTTAATACGATTCCGGATGTGTGTTTTAAATTAATGTCGTTCATAACAAAACATCAGTTATCTGGTTCCATCAATTTTGCTTAGTTTGGGGCTGGATAGCGCTGTGTGAAATATCCGGCATCATATACTTACCTCAGAATCTTCGTCTTTCTTCAGATCGTCCACGGTGACTTCTGCAGCGGTTGTGACGTCATTGCTCTCCTCAGCCCTTTCTACTTCCGCTGCCACCTCCACTTTCACATCCGGTTCCGGTTCCGGCTGGGGTGGGGCTTCCGGTTCCGGTTGAGACAGCTCTGAAAATTTACGATATCATAATAAAAATCAATTTGCTGACATCTATTAAGAAGCCAGCGAACCCCGAGCGTAACTTCAATTCGGCCGCGTCAAAAACTTCGGCCTGAATATCGCTATCCCTGTTTAGTGACGAAGTTTAGCCACGCAGAGCGACAGTGATAGCAATAGAACGATTCTAAATTTGATTAGATTTTGACCGTGTTCCGTAATACCAAAAATGATGACTGAAAACTGGTTGTACTTTTCTCATTGTGTTGTTATTCTGTAACTAGACGATATAATCTATGTTCCCATGACTAGGATACGTAAGATGTTGTTGTTTTTAATACGAAACAATTAGGTTTAAAACAGGTCTTTTATGACGTAAAAACATGCAGAATGCGATACGCTTCTATTTAATTTTAGGTAAGTATTTTGATCTAATATATGGTTGGGAACCTAGATAAATACTATTCAAATTAAAATAATACCTTATTAAGGTAGAAATATGCTCCAATTAGAAATGATCTTGGTAGTACGTGTTGTATGGGCGATTCCCTTCCGGTCTCCCCTTAATCAATGCTAACCCATACATTAGCGGCCGGTTACGCTGATTCCGCGTTAACCGTAATTTTCATTTCATTACTATCTTCGTAAAACGAATCGTTTGATTTTTGTTCAAAACTCGTATATCTCTATTATTTTCCCATGCACACCTGTCCCTATAAGTGTGAGCGAGGACGTGCTATACGATCAACAAAAACAGTTTGGAAAAAAACATAGCAAGAACTCAATTTTGTGGTTGAAATACGGTGAGTTTAGGTGCATCCTATTCGAAACTGTCGCTGCTACACGCCATCAAAGGATAAATATTGCTGGACATTTCACACAGCGCTATCTATCCCCAAACTAAGCAGAGCTTGTACTATGGGAACCAGATAGATAACTGATAGAATATATATATACATTTTGTTTGTAAATACATACTTATAATATATAGAGAAACAACCAGATCCGGAACAAATATCTGTAGATCATACAAAAATTTGTTTCGCGGCGGGACTCAAACCCGCTACCTCCTGCATCGCAACCACTGCCCACTGCACCACGGAGGTCGTCTAATATAAGGTCGTCGATATAAAGGTATTGTGCATCCTTCCTTATCTGAACTCTTTCCTTTCTCATCCAACTCCTAAACAGTTTTCAGTCACCATCTTTCGCAACAATCAAACTCCTAATTTTGAACATTTTTCGCGTAAAGAAAGAAATAAATATTATGACATTCCCTTGTCAATACATCTATGAAAATCTGATGTATGTTCACAAAAATATTAATTTGTTTAAGAAAAATAGGGATAATCATAATTTTAATACTAGAAATAAAGATAAACTCGCTGTTGCCCCTTGTAGACTCCATAAAGTTGGTAAATCGTTTAAAGGGCAAAAAGTACTCGTAGACTTAATTGAAGCATACTTCTTCAACCGACGAAGCCCAAGCCCAACTAATGAGTTGAAGTGGTATCAGGAACGCTACCCAGACCACGATTGAGGAAGTATGCTTCAATTAAGTCTACTTTTTTCGTATTTGACAATGCCATGATAGGACAAATAAGATGATGCAATGACTGATATAAAAGTCCGACAGATGCAAGAACCATGTTCGAAATTCAAAATTGTTCTGAAATACGAAATGTTTTTGAATTGCTCATAAGAGCATGGAGTTCTTTAACTTCTTAATCGCTACAGTATTAATACTTCTTTAATGTACAATTGGAATCTAAAAATTCCTCCAACAAACATTTTGTTGGAGGAATTTTGTTTGTCCTGTTGTATGAGAATACATTTCATCAAATTTGACTTACTTCCGCTGTTCACATTTATTTCATCCAATACAATAAAATGATCCTTACAAAGGACTGCATCGATTAGCATCAAAAAACAAATGTTACCAACTTGATTCATTTTAAAGCGCTACTCACGGTTGACCAAAAAAATTTAAAGCCAAAATGTTTTTCTTAGAAAACGAGCTGATGTTTTAAAAGAAACTGCACCTGTATCTCCTCTGGTTATGGGTGCTGCCGTACTGTTACAGTTAAAAAAACACTATGTATATGTTTTTGTTTATATGATGTACAATAAAGTGTTTTCATTCACTCGTTCAGTTATTTTATGTTTGTTATGCAATAAGAACAAACGCCTTTTTTATTTTATACATACTAATACTATAAATGCGACAGTAAATCTGTCCCTCTGTCTGCTCGTTGCGTTTTCACGATTAGACGACTTGGCCGATTTCGATAAAATTTGGTACACAGATAGATTATCACCTGGATAAAGATATAGGCTACTTTTTTTAACAAATCTAACGCGAGAAGCAGCGGACGGAAGCTAATAAAAAAAATACCTTGTTCAATATCAGGGTCGGGTGGTAGAGGTATATCCTGCGGGTCGGGGTCGATAACCTCCGCCGTATCCGTCTGTACCACCACTGGTTGCTCCACCAGTGCGGTGATCGGTTGCTCGACTGGTTGCGGCGATGATGCCGGCGGCTCTTCACTGAAAGTATTAATAATTAATACAGATTAGTTAATAGTAATTATTAATTTATTTTAGATTAAATCAATAATTAGATTACAATACATTAATTAATTAAAATTCAAAAATTTAAATAAAAATGGCAAAATAACAGCACAACACAATACAGATTGGCGGGATCTGGCTCTAGACCGTGATAAGTGGAAGGAAGAGGAGGAGGCCGCTGCCCAGCAGTGGGACAGTACGGGCTAGTAAAAAATAAAAAAAAAACACTACAAAAAATCATTAAAGTATAAATAACTAGCGGTACGCCCCGAACTGACATCTCGCGAGTCACCCATACAAACAAAAATATATTATTCCTAATCTTCGATTATCAAAATAGTGAACCGAAATTCATAACCATCTTACTTGACCCATAATTTCATTCAAATTACAGGTAACGGGAGTTCATGTAATTTGGTATTTCTTTATAGTGGTACAAAGTGCAGTTATTCTGGATTTCAGACTTTTCCCTATATTTGTGTTACAAAAGCTAATACCAAATTACAGCACTGTGGGGTCACTCGTGTACCCTGCAAACTTATGTTAACTACAAGATTTAAACTAGAAATAAAAACGGGGTCGAAACGTACTCACAAATACCATTTATTAGACGTGCCATTTGACCGGATACTCTCTTTTTGTTTTTTTTTCTACCCCTCTTGAACCTCCTCTCAACCCCCCCCCCCCTCCCCTCCATATTGTTAGCTCATTTAGTCACTCCAAAGTTGTGCCATCACTACCTATATACCAAATTTCACGATGATCAGATAAACGCTTTGGAAGTTATCCTCGGACAAACAAACATACATACATACAACGCCGATTTGCCCAAGTTGATTTGGAGATAATAATATTTACAAAGAAGTCCGGTCTGGTGTGGAGTACTGCTGCCACCTTTGGGATGGTTCAGCCAAATACCAGCTCGCTACCTTACACTCGATAGAACGTAGGGCTTTTAGGCTTATAGGTGAGCCATATATGGCGGAGGCTAAGACCCAAAGTCCGCCGTAATTTTTTTTATTGATAGCCAAGCGCTTGACCACTACCTTACCTGATGGTAAGTGAAGGTGTGATCGAAGATGGAGCACGCTTGCCTAGAAAGAACCTATTCCCTCTGGACTTGAATACTCCGAGATTATACTGGTTTTTAAAACATACGCCGGAAGTGAGTTCCACTCCTTACTTGTGCTAACAAGGAAAGTTGGAGCAAATCGTTTGGTACGGCAAGGTGGTATGCCGACCAGGTATGGGTGGTACTTCTCGGTACGTCTGCTTGTCCGATTGTGGAAGGGGGAAGAAGATCTTGCGCACATTCACCAAAATAAATCATGCGAAAAACTGAAAGTTCCACTCCTACTCGGCGTCTGTGCTCTAGACTTTGTAAATTGGCTTCCACTAGTGAGTCATCACCAATGACAACAGTCGCGATCGATCTTTTACAGAATACATTTCGGGGAATGTGCTCAGGAACTGTACGATCTGCTCCCATCTCCCTTCCATCAAAGGACATGCAGGCGCACGGCTCAGTACCATCCGTACCCAGTTGATATACCACCCATTCGTACACACCGTTTTGGTTCTACGTTCTTGATGCGCACAGCTAAGGTATGGAACACTTTGCCGTCGTCTGTTCTCCTATGGAATACAATCCGGGCCTCTTTAAGGTAAGAGTGAATAGGTTTCTTCTAGATCTTCGTGCTACATCTTAGACCACATCATCCCTTACCATCAGGTGAGATTGTGGTTAAACGAAGATCTATCCAATTCAAAAAAATTATATACCTACCTAACTTAATTTTGACATCCGATTTGGACAACGCAGTGTGTTATGTCCAGCATTATTACTATTAAAGATATCACCTCCGTGGCGCAGTGGCCGACTAGCCGGCTGTGACGAGGGAACAAATGTCTGCATGATCTACAGATATTTGTTCCGGGTCTGAATGGTTTTTTTATATATTACTAGCTGTCCCGACGAACATCGTACCGCCTTGACATGCATATGACGCGGGCTGCCAATGTACGTCACCGGTACAATTGTCAATCGGCCATCATTAGTTGAATCTACGTATGAGAAAATTAATTTTCTTCACATGTTTTGTTCTCTTGAATATTTCCGATAGTTTAATAGTTATTCTGCTATTCGGGGCGGAGACAAATCCAACGAATCAAAGATCATCAAAATCGGTCCAGCCATTGGTATAACTAACCCGACTTTGTTTTATGTATGTATATATAGATAAGTATGTATTTACAAAACAAGTATATAAGTATTCAATCAGTTATCTGGATTCCATAGTATAAGCTCTGCTTAGTTTGGGGCTAGATAGCGCTGTGTGAAATGTCCACCAATATTTTTATTTATTTAGGCGTCTCCTAGGGTGTACTTTTGATTTGGTGTAACAATAATGATCTAACTATACATTTTGAGAATCATACCTAACTTCCTGTTCCAGCACGACGACGGGTTCATCGACTTCTTCTTGCACAACATCCTCCACTTCCGGTACCGGCTGGCTCTCTGGCGTCACTTCCGGCACAACCTCTATAATCTCCTCCTCTTTTATCTGTAAGATCATGATATTTATATATTTTTGTTTTATTTAGATCACGGATTCCCAAGCTAATTTGAACAAGAGCCCCTTTTCCAAAATAACTGATACGTGCAATGAAGAATGTCGACTCCAACAGTTCTGCAGTGGCGGAACATTTCCTAGATTCTGATTCGACGCACTACATACGTTTCGACAAGGCCCGGGTCTTAGCGAGAGAGAAGTTCTTCGTTCCTCGCAAGATCCGAGAGACGATAGAAATAAGTCGTGTGCCGAACTTAAACAGAGATTGAGGATGGGTTCTACCGCCAGCCTGGAGGCCATGTCGTCATGATGCAAGTGACAGAAGAGTGAGTGAACCTGGTAGAGACATAGGTTAGTGTTGTGTGTTTGCCTGTACCAAGAACTACCGAAGAGAGCAGCAGTGATGATAATGATGATGACACAGCCGGTCAACACGCTGGGCCTTCGTTGACCCAAGCCCCACCACCCCGCCCGTCCACTCGCGCGCAGAGGGCTGCGGCGCGCAGTGCGAGGCGAGGCGTTATTCGGAGCGGATCGCACTCACCCTGATGAAGGGTTCACGAATTGAACCGAAACATTGTCGGTCGAAACACCGATAACACGATACGTGATAAATCCTGTATTTATAATAGTGATTGAAATCCATCACGAAAGTTTTCTAAGTAAAATAACTGATACCTCAGACCCCTATAGTCAAGTTACCTACGATAAGACCGTCAATTGTATCCATAAATATACGCTGTCATTTTTTATTTGTATTAATTTATGTATTTTTATACGTCCTACCCGTAATGACCTACGGACGTGGACGCTCACGGTAGGACTAATCCACCAATTTAAGGTTGCGCAGCAAGCTATGGAACGGGCTATGCTTGGAGTTTCTCTGAAGGATAAAATCCGTAACGAGGTTATCCGACAGAGAACCAAAATTACCGACATAGCTCAACGTGTAACGTGACAATTCTCTGTGTCACGTTACGAACTTCAATCACCATACAATCACACAGTTCTTCTGTACGATGTTGGATTTTACACTCATATGCCACGACATCTGGCGGTGTGGCGGCGTACTCACTGACCGAACACTCGATTTTCAAACATCGATATACAAGCCTCTTTCAACGCAGTTCGCCATGCCTGCCGCAGATGGCGTTGCATACTCGTTGTGATTATTCACAACGTATCTTCATAATGAGTAATCAAATTTTAATTGCTCATGCCAGCTTTATTTATCTAATCAAATAATCCTTCTCGTATTTTAAAAACAAAAGAAAAATAAGATCTCAAATAATAAATCAATACTTCAATCAGTTTGTCTATGAATGATGAATGCTGGAGAGCAAAAGTTGTCTTTGCCTAGTTTGACGGACGATAGGTGTCAAGATTTTACTCTATGGTAGGATGTAAAGGAAATTACATCATATTTTCTAGAACAAGTTCGAAGAAATATTTCGTTTTAATTTATATGGGGAAGGTAGTTTTACTTGGAGTATAAAAGAGAAATTTCGTCAGTGCCCAGCTCTCTTTCACCCACCTGATTTCAACTGAAGAACTTCTCATCTGCGAGCTACAAAAGTTATTGAGTAAATACTGGTTTTGATAGTTATTAGTTAATAGTTATTGAGGAAGTATTGTCCAAATACTTCCTCGCCGTTTGATCGTGATAAAATCAAGCATTTTACTAGTTCGCGAAGTCTGTGAGGGGCTATCCAATTTACCGTGGACCCCGACACCTGACGCCCGTCGAAAAACACCTATTGGAGCTGACGAGAAGCGTGGTGTTTTGAATAGCCGCGTAGCTGAAACACTTTCACAAATCGACCGCCGCGAGCCTTCTTCCCTAGACAACCTGTCTCCTGCCTGGGTTGACACCAAGACCACGCCTGCGCAACTCGAAGCCCATTCCACCACTCCGAAGCGGACTCCGGACGTTCGGCGAAAATACCACCAGGTGCATCTTATCCAATATCCGTTTCGGGCTGAGCCCCTTCCAACTTTATTCTTTCTTTCTGACGATAACGTCAGATGGCGCCCAATTCTCTATTTTAAACGTTACTGCTGTATTCTACTGCTCAAATAATTCTGTAAATCTCTAATTCTAATTCCTTTTTTTTATTGTAATCTCTAGCCTTAAGCCCTAATTTAAGAAATAGATACACCGTTGAACCAAGTCATTTTTGATATAGCCTATATTTATCTTGCCGCATGTATAAGAAATAATAAATAAGTACCTACTCTCTCTACCGACTAAGCTCCTTGATTATATATATTTAAAAACTTAAACTAATTTTATTTTAACCAACTACCTCAATTAGATGTTACAAACGGATTAGCAAACTGAAGTGGCAGTGGACTGGCCATATATGCCGGAGAACCGACAACCTTTGGGGTAAACGAGTTCTTGAGTGGAGACCGCGTCTTGGAAAACGTAGTATGGGGCGTCCCCCGGCTAGGTGGAGCGATGACATAAAAAAGGTGGTGGACAGAAATTGGATGAGAAGAGCCGATGACCGGGCTCAGTGGCGCGTATTGGGAGAGGCCTATGTCCAGCAGTGGACTAATGTGGGCTGATGATGATGATGATATATTTTTATTAATTACTCTACAAGCAATGTGTCCTGCCAACATGGACGCTCACGAAGGAGCGTGCGCACAGGATTAGAGTCGCACAGAGAGCCATGGAGCGCGTCATGCTCGGCATCACACTGTTACACCGAGTTTCCAATACCGAAACACGCAAGCAGACTAAACTTCAAGACTCAAATGGAATTTGGCAGGACATGTGGCCAGGCGCGGTGATGACAGGTGGAGCAGGGTGCAGACTGAGTGGTGGCCCCGAGACGGAACCAGGAACGCAGCTCGTCTGCCGGCAAGATGGGTGGACGACATTATAAAAATCGCAGGTCGTGTGTGGGTTCGAACAGCGCAGGACAGAGGCGAACGGCGACAACGAAGAGAGGCTTATGCTAAGCAGTGGGATGAGAAGGACTGACGGTGATGATGATGATACTTATTAAAAAAATACCTTTAATTCAGGTGGTTGTATAACTTTAATCTCTGGTGTCGGGAACTTGACGTCCGGGAATGGTATCGGCAGCTCGACCGGCGCGGGCGCGGGGGCGGGCGGCGCCTCTTGCACCGGTGCCTCCTCCTCCACTAGCGTCTCTTCAACGCTCTGAACAGACAAGATTTTGTTGAACATTAATTATTAGTAAACATCTGGGTTGTCTGGAGCGGGAAGCATTTTTTTTAATTATTTAGCTACTAAACTGGACGTTACACGTAGCACGACCAAAAAAAAAATGTTTTTACTCGTTTTTGCTCGATAATGATAACGGCAACAGGTAGACGCTTAAAATATTCACAGAGTATTTAGTTATATATTCACTTTATAAATAGATAGTTAAATTAAAACAAAATTATTCTTTAGGGAGGGGGGGGGGGGGGGGGGGGGGACTCCCATACAACAAATCTGATTTTTTTTCCGTTGGTATAGATAATGGTACGGAAGCCTTCGTGCGCGAGTCCGACTCGCACTTGGCCAGTTTTTTGAAAAATAATTCGTGTCGATTTTCGTCAAATGTGAGCGATTTTTATAATAACTAAAGATACAGTTATTGTTTTCTTATAAATCAAGGGCATTTTCACTACTTTTTCTAACTCTCGCGGTTTCGGATTTGGCCATAACCGCCCTTCTCAAAAAAAAAAGTATGGTGCCGCCAGGGGCCTTTGCCTAACATAAATAAATATGACTGGACATTTCACACAGCGCTATCTAGCCCCAAACTAAGATAGAACTAACTGATAGAATACTTATATACTTTTTTTTGTAAACACATACTTTTAATATATAGAAAAGACCCGGAACAAATATCTGTAGAACATGCAAACATTTGTTCCGCGGCGGGAATCGAACCCGCTACCTCCTGCTCAGCCGGCTATTCGCCCACTGTACCACGGAGGTCGTGATAGGGACACTATGGGCTAAAAGTAATAATATATACCTCTGCTTCTTCATCCACGGTGACCTCGTGTTCCACTTCTTCAACGGTTATCTGTTCTTCCTTAATGTCTTGCGTTTCGACGGTCTCCACCACCAACGGCGCTTCCTTAGCTGGTGGCTTATCATTTGCCCTGAAATTCAAACACATAATATCAGAAATTGTCTAAAACAATTTTACTTCGTCATATAAACAAACACAAAAGTTTGACATTGACACGGCAATTGACATTGACAATTCACTTTCCTTGCGCATGACAGAGCAACGCCATCTGTTAGCAGTTATACGAACATAGCCGTGAAAACCACTCATTGTTACATGATTTATTATAAGGATATTTTTTAGGCAATGATAATAACCACAGGTCTAAGTCGCGGAACGCGTACACATCCTCTGCCTTGATCTCTATCTCGCGTATGTCAACTCTGTCAGGTATAGCATGACTCACTGAGCTCCCTTGTGCAGTGTAGTGACCGGCAGATGTAGGTCTATGTCGCGGAACGCGTACACATCCTCTGCCTTGATCTCTATGTCGCGTATGTCAACTCTGTCAGTACAGCGTGACTCACCGAGCTCCCTTGTGCAGTGTAGTGACCGGCAGATGTAGGTCTATGTCGCGGAACGCGTACATATCCTCTGCCTTGATCTCTATGTCGCGTATGTCAACTCTGTCAGTACAGCGTGACTCACCGACCTCCCTTGTGCAGTGTAGTGACCGGCAGATGTAGGTCTATGTCGCGGAACGCGTACACATCCTCTGCCTTGATATCTATGTCGCGTATGTCAACTCTGTCAGTATAGCGTGACTCACCGAGCTCCCTTGTGCAGTGTAGTGACCGGTAGATGTAGGTTTATGTCGCGGAACTCGTACACATCCTCTGCCTTGATCTCTATGTTGCGTATGTCAACTCTTGTCAGTACAGCGTGACTCACCGAGTTCCCTTGTGCAGTGTAGTGACCGGCAGATGTAGGTCTATGTCGCGGAAGGCGTACACACCCTCTGGCTTGATCTCTATGTCGCGTATGTCAACTCTGTCAGTATAGCGTGACTCACCGAGCTCCATTGTGCAGTGTAGTGACCGGCAGATGTAGGTCTATGTCGCGGAACGCGTACACCTCCTCTGCCTTGATCTCTATGTCGCGTATGTCAACTCTGTCAGTACAGCGTGACTCACCGAGCTCCCTTGTGCAGTGTAGTGACCGGCAGATATAGGTCTATGTCGCGGAACGCGAACACATCCTCTGCCTTGATCTCTATATCGCGTATGTCAACTCTGTCAGTACAGCGTGACTCACCGAGCTCCCTTGTGCAGTGTAGTGACCGGCAGATGTAGGTCTATGTCGCGGAACGCGTACACATCCTCTGCCTTGATCTCAATGTCGTCTATGTCGACTGAGGGCGCGGGCGGAGAACTGTTAGCTAGAATATAAATACATCTTTAAAAGTGACAGAATATTGACATCACACCTGCCACTTCTACATATGTCAAATTTTCTGACAACTATCGCCACGTTCATTTCAATTCTGCAAGCTCGGCCACCAGACACCCTGGCGGCCACTCGCGACATCCTAGGGGCATCCCCCAACTCATAGTTAGCTGGATGATGTCCTATTTGTGACATACCTTTTAGTTGTTGTTCTATCTGTACCAGCTGGCTCTTGATGTGCTCTATAGCGGCGTTCTCTCGCTCCACTCTCTCGGTGTTCTTCTCCAGTAGGAGAGAGAGAGTTGGCGCGTTCACTGACGGAGAGGTTGTATCTGAAATATTAATATCCATCATTGAACGAGCGAGCGAAGCGTCTCAGTTCCGAGATTGGCCAACAAACGATTTTGTCCGTCTGTCTGTCTGTTCTACAGGTAGCATTTTTCAACCGATTTTGACAAAAAATTGGCACACAGGTTCCTTGATTTATTTAAATTCTTTAGGCAATCGCGATTTTTGATTGGGGGGCAAATAGGGCGGGAAAAGGAGGAAAGTTTTCTTTAGCGGTATTTATCGACGGATTTTAATCAAATTTGAGAGCACACTAAGGACCTCAAGATGTTGCGAAATAAATTACAAAAGCGGGCAAGTTTGCTGTAACGTTATAGGTGATATGATTATAGGACGGATATGAATTTCTGATTTTATTCGGAAAAATTATACCTACCTATACCAATCAGATTACGCAGTCCTCTCCGCCTTCACGAGACGAGCCCCTAGGCACCAGATTTGAGCAAGGGAACGCGAGTAATCGCTAAAACTTATACCAATACTTTGCTCAAAAATCTACTTACTAAGCTTATTGGAAAATTAAAGCACCTGATATTAGTATTGTACTTTCTTCGTTAGATTATAACCTGGATTACCACATAGGCTACTTTTTATTACATAAATCAGGTCCCATGGGATAAAAATGGGGTGTCAAGTCAAATTGCAACAGCGAGTTTAGCTTTATTTCTAGGTTACCTACACATTTAGTAGTGTAACGCGTGCGTAGTCGCAAGCAACAACCAGTATTATAAATGCGAAAGTTTGGATGTTTGTTTGTTGCTCAATCACGTCGTAACGGCTAAACAGATTTCGATGAAATTTAGTATGTACGTAGATTATAATCTGAATTACCACCTAAGACTACTTTTTATCCCATAAATCAGGTCCCATGGGATAAAAATGGGGTGTCAAGTCAAATTGCAACAGCGAGTTTAGCTTTATTTCTAGGTTACCTACACATTTAGTAGTGTAACGCGTGCGAAGTCGCAAGCAACAACCAGTATTATAAATGCGAAAGTTTGGATGTTTGTTTGTTGCTCAATCACGTCGTAACGGCTAAACAGATTTCGATGAAATTTAGTATGTACGTAGATTATAATCTGAATTACCACCTAAGACTACTTTTTATCCCATAAATCAGGTCCCATGGGATAAAAATGGGATGTCAAGTCAAATTGCAACAGCGAGTTTAGCTTTATTTCTAGGTTACCTACACATTTAGTAGTGTAACGCGTGCGAAGTCGCAAGCAACAACCAGTATTATAAATGCGAAAGTTTGGATGTTTGTTTGTTGCTCAATCACGTCGTAACGGCTAAACAGATTTCGATGAAATTTAGTATGTACGTAGATTATAATTTGAATTACCACCTAAGACTACTTTTTATCCCATAAATCAGGTCCCATGGGATAAAAATGGGGTGTCAAGTCAAATTGCAACAGCGAGTTTAGCTTTATTTCTAGGTTACCTACACATTTAGTAGTGTAACGCGTGCGAAGTCGCAAGCAACAACCAGTATTATAAATGCGAAAGTTTGGATGTTTGTTTGTTGCTCAATCACGTCGTAACGGCTAAACAGATTTCGATGAAATTTAGTATGTACGTAGATTATAATCTGAATTACCACCTAAGACTACTTTTTATCCCATAAATCAGGTCCCATGGGATAAAAATGGGGTGTCAAGTCAAATTGCAACAGCGAGTTTAGCTTTATTTCTAGGTTACCTACACATTTAGTAGTGTAACGCGTGCGAAGTCGCAAGCAACAACCAGTATTATAAATGCGAAAGTTTGGATGTTTGTTTGTTGCTCAATCACGTCGTAACGGCTAAACAGATTTCGATGAAATTTAGTATGTACGTAGATTATAATCTGAATTACCACCTAAGACTACTTTTTATCCCATAAATCAGGTTCTATGGGATGAAAATGGGATATCAAGTCAAATTGCAACAGCGAGTTTAGCTTTATTTATTATCAGATTATTATCTAGTGTGGGTATCAAAGGAAACCGTATCATAATTTTCGCCAGCAAATCAATTTATTTCTCTTAAAACAAACAAGGTACACACGGCTACACATCAAGCTTAGATTTTCCAGTATAAGCTGACCTCGCATTGTGTAGGCTTTTCATAGAATGAGAGATCAGCTTATACTGGAACTCTATAGCTTGATGTGTAGCCGTGTGTACATGATGTCTATCATTATTATTATTGTATCAGTCTATGTAGCCATATTTTATTACTTCTATTTATTTAATTGTAAGATTAGATTGCTATTCTTACTTGAGTTTAATATGTTTTTGCTGAAAAAAATATTTTTTCATTTTCATTTTTCATTTCTAGGTTACCTACACCTTTTAGTAGTGTAACGCGTACGTAGTCTTGGCGGAAGCTCGTACAACATAAATTGTTTTTTTTTTCGAATGGTCTTATCTCGCTGTTGGCCTCTGAGGCCGTTGCAGCTTAACCGAGCTTTTGGCGAGCGCAGAAGGCGCTCAGCCCTGTAAGTTTTGATGAGGCAACTAGCGCAAGGGCACCACTTAGGTACGAACCTCGGCTTGGGCCGTTGCCAGGATGGGGATAGGAGAGAAACGCCCGGGTACGTGCTTGTACCTCGTATAGGCGGCGACTGAAGGGACTCGTCGACCTCGCCGGCGAGGTCGGTGTATCTGTGAAGTGTTTGCTCTGTCTAATGTAGATGACTCGGAAATCTCTTCTGCATTAGCGGAGGTGATTTCGTCATCCGGGTCTCCGAGAACGTGTCTTTCCGACGACGGAGGATTTATACATTGATGTCTTGTGTTGGAGGTGTGTTAATGTACTCACCGACCACGCTGGCGGGGTGTGGCATGTGCTGGGGAGTGGTGACCACCGGTGCAGACTTCAGCAGCGATGTTAGGAGCGGCGACGCCGGAGCGGGAGCCACTGGGGACGGACACGTCAAAATTCAAATGGTTTTATTCATTAAAATCACAAGGATCACTTTGAAACGTCAATTTTACTGCCAGTTCCACCGCGACCGAGCCATGAAAAAAAAAGCAAAAAAACAAGGCTGGTTGTTCTTTTTAATGATTGCTTTTAGATTACATACCAATAAAGAAAATAAATTGCGTCTAAATTGTGACATTTTTGACCGAGTTGGAGAAATCAATTCCAAGCTTCTCTATCATCTAAATAATCCGATATTTTACAGTAGGCTTTTTTTATAAAGATTTTGTTTAATTACGTTTTTAAATTTGTTGTAATTTGATTTTGTTGTTTTGTTACTATTAAATATGCTGTACAACAAAAATGAATCATCATGATGTTTAAACATGATTCTAGGAACACCAAAAATATATTAAAAAAAAACGTGTCTGTGTGTACAGTCGACAACAGCCAAGGGTAGCCAATTTAAAAACATTTTCGTTTGCATGTTCTGAATGTAGCTAGCCCTTTTTCGGTTTGACCAATGAGGGACATAAGTCCCTTTATTTGGGTTAGTACTTTGTCATTAAAAAACATTTATTTCGTAACGTAAGTCTTGCGCCTTTGAATAAAGTAGGAAAGTTATTTTTTACTGTAATTGGTGGATAAAGAAAGTAAAAGCCGCCCTCCTTGATCGCCCCCTAGTCACTGCAAACAAAATTCACCCTTATGGTGGTCACGCTTCGCTCTTGGCGACTGTACTTATGTACGCACTTAAGAAGTTATACTTTGGCGTAACAGAACAAAAAAAGCTAAAGATTTCATCCCGTCTGCCGCAACTCTTTGTTTGAAGCTAACTTCATCATGTCGCTTTTTGGAAATCGGTGTGCGCGCGCGCATGACACAGTTATCAGCTAACTTCATCATGTCGCTTTTTGGCTGTCGGTATGCGCGCGCATGAGTCAGTTACTTCATCATGTCGCTTTTTGGAAATCGGTGTGCGCGCGCATGACACAGTTATCAGCTAACTTCATCATGTCGCTTTTTGGCTGTCGGTATGCGCGCGCATGAGTCAGTTACTTCATCATGTCGCTTTTTGGAAATCGGTGTGCGCGCGCATGACACAGTTATCAGCTAACTTCATCATGTCGCTTTTTGGCTGTCGGTATGCGCGCGCATGAGTCAGTTACTTCATCATGTCGCTTTTTGGAAATCGGTGTGCGCGCGCATGACACAGTTATCAGCTAACTTCATCATATCGCTTTTTGGCTGTCGGTATGCGCGCGCATGAGACAGTTACTTCATCATGTCGCTTTTTGGCTGCCGGTATGCGCGCGCATGAGACAGTTACTTCATCATGTCGCTTTTTGGCTGTCGGTATGCGCGCGCATGAGACAGTTACTTCATCATGTCGCTTTTTGGCTGCCAGTATGCGCGCGCATGACACAGTTACTTCATCATGTCGCTTTTTGGCTATCGGTGTGCGCGCCCGAGACAGTTATCAGCTAACTTAATCGTCCAGTCCTGTCTACTCTAGCGCGTCTCTCTTCCCTCTCTTTCAGCCAGGCGGCGCGGCGCGCGCTCTCTCTCTCCCTCGCCCGGCTCTATGTAATTAACTAATATCTATTTACCAGGTGAAGTCGGTGTGGTAGGCACGGGCGGCAGCCACGTCCTGTCTACTCTAGCGCTTCTCTTTTCCCTCTCTTTCAGCCAGGCGACTCGGCGCGCGCTCTCTCTCTCCCTCGCACGCTTGCCCGACTCTATGTAATTAACTAATATCTATTTACCAGGTGAAGTCCGTGTGGTAGGCACGGGCGGCCGCCACGTCCTGTCTACTCTAGCGCGTCTCTCTTCCCTCACTTTCAGCCAGGCGGCGCGGCGCGCGCTCTCTCTCCCTCGCACAATCGCTCGACTCTATGTAATTAACTAATATCTATTTACCAGGTGAAGTCGGTGTGGTAGGCACGGGCAGCCGCCACGTCCTGTCTACTCTAGCGCGTCTCTCTTCCCTCTCTTTCAGCCAGGAAGCGGCGCGGCGCGCGCTCTCTCTCTCCCTCGCACGCTCGCTCGACTCTATGTAATTAACTAATATCTATTCACCAGGTGAAGTCCGTGTGGTAGGCACGGGCGGCCGCCACGTCCTGTCTACTCTAGCGCGTCTCTCTTCCCTCACTTTCAGCCAGGCGGCGCGGCGCGCGCTCTCTCTCCCTCGCACAATCGCTCGACTCTATGTAATTAACTAATATCTATTTACCAGGTGAAGTCGGTGTGGTAGGCACGGGCAGCCGCCACGTCCTGTCTACTCTAGCGCGTCTATCTTCCCTCTCTTTCAGCCAGGAAGCGGCGCGGCGCGCGCTCTCTCTCTCCCTCGCACGCTCGCTCGACTCTATGTAATTAACTAATATCTATTTAGCAGGTGAAGTCGGTGTGGTAGGCACGGGCGGCCGCCACGTCCTGTCTACTCTAGCGCGTCTCTCTTCCCTCTCTTTCAGCCAGGAAGCGGCGCGGCGCGCGCACTCTCTCTCCCTCGCACGCTCGCTCGACTCTATGTAATTAACTAATATCTATATACCAGGTGAAGTCGGTGTGGTAGGCACGGGCAGCCGCCACGTCCTGTCTACTCTAGCGCGTCTATCTTCCCTCTCTTTCAGCCAGGAAGCGGCGCGGCGCGCGCTCTCTCTCTCTCTCGCACGCTCGCTCGACTCTATGTAATTAATTAATATCTATTTACCAGGTGAAGTCGGTGTGGTAGGCACGGGCGGCCGCCACGTCCTATCTACTCTAGCGCGTCTATCTTCCCTCTCTTTCAGCCAGGAAGCGGCGCGGCGCGCGCTCTCTCTCTCCCTCGCACGCTCGCTCGACTCTATGTAATTAACTAATATCTATTTACCAGGTGAAGTCCGTGTGGTAGGCACGGGCGGCCGCCACGTCCTGTCTACTCTAGCGCGTCTCTCTTCCCTCACTTTCAGCCAGGCGGCGCGGCGCGCGCTCTCTCTCCCTCGCACAATCGCTCGACTCTATGTAATTAACTAATATCTATTTACCAGGTGAAGTCGGTGTGGTAGGCACGGGCAGCCGCCACGTCCTGTCTACTCTAGCGCGTCTATCTTCCCTCTCTTTCAGCCAGGAAGCGGCGCGGCGCGCGCTCTCTCTCTCCCTCGCACGCTCGCTCGACTCTATGTAATTAACTAATATCTATTTACCAGGTGAAGTCGGTGTGGTAGGCACGGGCGGCCGCCACGTCCTGTCTACTCTAGCGCGTCTCTCTTCCCTCTCTTTCAGCCAGGCGGCACGGCGCGCACTCTCTCTCTCCCTCGCACGCTTGCCTGACTCTATGCCGGTCCATATTTCACGGAGCCTCTCTTCAGAGGTCGTTTGATTGCGAACCTCTATGATTTCAGTCTGCAGAATAACAAATATAAAATTGGTACACATGATGGTAAACGATAGCCACAGCCTATGTACAAATATAACACTAAATGCGAGAATGCGCTGCCTGTGGTGCAATAAATAAATAATGCTGGACATTGCACACAGCGCTAACTAGTCCCAATGATGATGATGATGATAATGTTTGTATCCATTTGAAACTTCTCGAACCTATTCCGACGACAACGCAATATTATGATAACAGCGAGCTGATCAGATGATGATGTCAGGAGCTGTTCCAAAGAACTCCTCTGCAAATTGTCCGATTGAGATGAAAATTTGCATACCAGTCGAGTTCTAATGACAAAAGCACATTTTTTTTTCATCTCTATAAAAGTTACTTCTTCTTCTTAGCGTGTCAAGAGTTGTACGTTTTTATTTATAGTATGTTGGAGAGGTGTTTGGACAAAACAATAGCATTAGGCGAGGCGGTTATTAGGTCCTCCATCGTGCAGAAGTTCAGACACAAAGGGTACATTAACAAGTGCTGCATTGACTGCGCGGGATCACCGCAGTCGCACTGCGTCAAGTTAGGGTCCCTGAATCACCATTTGCACATATTAAGTCTGCAGCGGCCAACCTGGGTGCGGAGCCTGTTTAAGGACTTCCAGACTGGCCACGGCAGATCGTGCCCGGCTGATAGCTGTTCATGTGGGGTGATAAAATCAGGCGGTGGGGAGTTACTTTTCATCCAGTGTGCGTTTAGCGGCAGCCGGGTCATCGAGCTTCTACAACCACATAAAAGTTACTGAAATTAAGAGTTTCAGTTCGGGGCGAACCACTATTGTACCTTCAGTTGCTCATACTGCTGGTTCATCTCAGCAATATTCTTTTCTATCTCGACAATGCGTTCCTGAGTGAGTCTCTTGACGATGCTCTCTTGAGGAGTCTCCACGGCTCCCTCAGAACTGCGCTTCTTCCGCTTTGGAGTCTCCACATGCTCCAGTAGTGCTCCATACTGGGCTGCACAGCTGCATTGTACAAGAAATATTACTGGATATTCATTAGCTTATCTAAGATTACGTCGATATATTTTTGTAATGTTGTGATCCCTGACCAATTAAACATTCTATGATAATCATCATCATCATCATTTTCAGCCCGTGTCGACCCACTGCTGGGCATGGGCCTCTCTTTGTTTCTGCCATTCTTCCCGATCCTGTACCAGTCTGAACCACGTACGACCCACGGTTTTATGGATGTCGTCGACCCATCTCGCTGGTGGACGTCCCCTATTTCGATGCCCAGTTCTCGGCCTCCACTCTGTTAAAGCCTTGGTCCACCTGTCGTCACTACGTCTGGCCAAGTGTCCTTCCCAACTCCACTTGAGCCCCAATATTCGCTTGCTGACGTCTTGTACTTTAGTCTGCTTGCGAATTTCAGTATTGGGAACTCGATCTAAGAGTGTGATGCCGAGCATGGCGCGCTCCATGGCTCTCTGTGCTACACTTATTTTGTACAGCCTCCTTCGACGAAGGAGGCTGTGTACATTCTATGATGATATAAAATCTTTATTTCAGGAAGAGTACAAGATGTTAAAACTTAATTTTACGGCCCATATTATATAACTATAACTGACATATTTTATTTATTTAGGTATTATTGCCGGGCAAAGGCCTCCCCCCATTCTTTCCAGACACTTCTTTCAAGACGGTCCAGTCCGTTCGGAAATTAGTGAGCTCATCCCTCCATCTCTTCTTTGGTCTGCCGCGACGTCTTCGGGCTGTGTCGGTGTTCCACTCGGTGGTGAGCTTAGCCCACTGATCACCCGACATACGGCATACATGACCAGCCCAGTCCCAATTGACTTTAACTGACATATAACTTAATTTTAAATATATACCTTAGTGACTAACATAAATAAAATAAAATAAAAATAAAAAATGCCTATTTCTCTATGTGTTCTAAAAATGCCTATTTCTCTATGTGTTCTAAAAAGCCTATTTCTCTATGTGTTCTAAAAAGCCTATTTCTGTATGTGTTCTAAAAAGCCTATTTCTCTATGTGTTCTAAAAAGCCCTTTTCTCTATGTGTTCTAAAAAGCCTATTTCTCTATGTGTTCTAAAAAGCCTATTTCTCTATGTGTTCTAAAAAGCGTATGTGTTCATATTTATTTATAAAATGTAGTTTATATTTTTATTTTGGTATTAGACGCACTCTCTTAATAAATAGTTTGGGCATAAATGTACACCCCCGACCATTATCTTTGTTATAACAAAATCCTCTCCATCTAAAGGTTGTCTGGAAGAGATCGCTTCTAAGCGATAAGACCGCGCATTGTACTATTTGCTTTGTATTTTCTATTTAAAAAAAATTAAAAAAAAAAAACTCAAAATGGTTTATTTGAAACTTTTAACACAATATATACAAGCATGTTAATAAACGTTGGCAACTGCAAAGGTTATATAAAACTGAGTAGCAGTGCCAGCGTCCTCCTCTTTAACAGAGAGATAAGTTCCTAAAAGTATTGTGGTACAAAATAGGGTACAGATACAAGATATAAACAAATTAAGTAAAAAGAGTAAAAAAAAAATGGAATAAAATTACAAACTAAAGTCTTGAAACAAATAATGAAATAAACTATTACCATTTTGTGCGACAACAGCGGCATGGGAGTAGGACTGGGGGAGGGATGGGATGTTGGGCGTAGGAGTAATTAGGTACATAATATTTATGAATAAATACATATATATATATATAATATATTATGTTATTTGCCAATATTATTAATAAATTCAAATGTTTTTAGGAGGAACTTTTTAAGAGGTCTTCCGTTTCCTCAAACGAAAGAGCTCGACGCCAAGTGGAGCATTTTAGTTTGCATTTGTGGTGTGTCAAAGAATATATGTCCAGAACTCCAACTCCATAGAAATCCATTTTTTTGTTAGTATTTTTTTTTATATACTGTGTAGAATAAAGTGTTTTCGTTTATTCATTCATTCAAAGCCTGTTCATTCCATAAACTAATTAGATACTAATTTTAACACAAGCAATTTAAAATCTAGATTTGACACAATTGGTTTTTGATTTATTTAAAATGTTATTAAAATTGTGATTAAGAAATTAAATTATTAAGATTATTATACTTATAACCTTACCGAGACGTGGTCCTTCACTATTGGCCTTATGAATAAGCTCAGAGTCGCTCAACGAGCTATGGAGAGGGCTATGCTCGGGGTTTCTCTACGGGATCGAATCAGAAATGAGATACGTAGGAGAACTCAAGTCACCGACATAGCTCGACGGATTAGCACGTTGAAGTGGCAATGGGCAGGCCATATAGCGCGCAGAACAGGTGGCCGATGGGGCCGAAAGGTTCTCGAGTGGAGGCCACGGACCGGCAAGCGCAGCGTAGGACGTCCACCCACAAGATGGGCAGACGACTTGGTAAGAACCGCAGGTCGGCGTTGGATGCAGGCCGCTTCCAACCGCAGTTCCTGGAGATCAATGAGGGAGGCCTTTGTCCAGCAGTGGGCGTCCTACGGCTGATATGATGATGATGATGATTATACTTATATTTGTTGTTTGTAAATATTTTCACAAGAGAAAAGGCCTCCTCCAGCCCTTTGCAGTGGTCCCGTCGAGAGCTACACTTTAGTCCGGTTTTTTGATTTTATGAATTTCTTTAGTTCGTCGGTTCATCTGGCTAGTAGCCTGCCAATTCTTCTCTTTCCTTTTGTTCCTTTCCAAGTGGTAATTGAAAAGTGACTAACAATACATATTATAATACTTAAAACTATTTGCTGACACGTACAGTCTGCGAAGTTTGACGCACTTGCGCTGCGTCGTATAGTCGCAGCGAAAACGACGAAACAAGACACTTCTCGGCCAAAACTCTTCCTTTGTAAAGGTTGAAAGATTTGCAGATTCTATGAAGCGGGCTTGGTGTTTTGTTACCAGATCAAATCAGAAATTTAATGAAACCAAGTTCACTGGCATAGCCCGGAGGAAGCTGAAGCAACCACTTCAACTAGTTGTGCCATTCAAAGTATTAGTTCCTAATGACACAACTTGGCACAACTACAAGTATACACTATTTTGACATTTTATACTATAACCATATTATTATATTTTGACGCAACATGACATATCTACCCTGACACATAATATTCTCACTTGTCAACACAATACTCTCAAGGTCTAGTGGCTAAATGGAGCGGTCTCGACAGAATATCAGCGCTCACCATCACGGCGGGCATAATGCTGAGTCGAGTCTGTACTGCTGCAGCACACAGTATCTACCGAGTTCTCCCTTTTTTTGGTTTATGTTTTACGTTTATACATAGGCTGCTATTTAAGAATCCGGAACTGGCCACTGCATAAATAATATTTAAAAAGAAATTATCACGTTTGAAAATGGAACTCTTTGGCTGTAGAATGCAGGTTATTTCGTCCGTCTGTCAATTGTTTTCATTGTGTGGCGCGATTTCAAAAATTGCGTGTCATTATCACAATGGATTTATCTCGAGAAAATTTTCGTGCGATGATTTTTTATGATTTTCGACGTGGTCTAACTCAACAGCAGTGTATCGATCAACTCAGTTCGACTTTTGGGGATAAAGCACCATCGAAGACTACTGTGTATCACTGGTTTAGTGAGTTTAATCGTGGACGTCGTATGCTCACGGACGACATTAAAGATGGTCGGCCTAAATCAGTTGTTGTGCCACGAAACATCGACGCAGTGCGTAAACTAATAATGCAAGATCGTCATGTGACATATCGAGAGATAGAGGCAATCTTGGGCATTAGTATGACGAGTATACATAAGATATTACACGAACACTTGGCTGCAAAAAAAGTTTGTTCGCGTTGGATACCGCACAACTTGACAATAGATCAAAAACAGGCTCGTGTCGATTGGTGCAAAAAAATGATAAAAAAATACAATCGTGGTGCATCAAAAGCTGTATATAATATCTACACAGGTGATGAATCCTGGATTTATGCATATGACCCCGAAACTAAGCAACAGTCAACAGTTTGAGTCTTCCAACATGAGCCGAACCCAACAAAAGTTGCTCGTGCGAAAAGCACTTTGAAGCAAATGGTCGCCTGTTTTTTTGGTATAGATGGACACGTGGCTACTGTACCCCTAGAAAATTGTAAATCTGTTAATTCAGAGTGGTACACGACCATTTGTTTGCCAGAAGTCTTTGCAGAAATCAGGAAGAATAATCCACAACGCAGAATCATTCTCCATCACGACAATGCAAGCTGTCACACTTCGGGTGAAACGACCCGATATTTGGAGGGTGAAACGGTGGAATTAACGGGTCATCCGCCATATAGCCCTGATTTGGCACCCAACGACTTCTTTTTATTCCCAACCGTGAAGAATAAATTACGTGGTCAACGATTTTCAACCCGAGAAGAAGCCGTTGAGGCATTCAAAAATCATGTTTTGGAGATACCGTCTTCCGATTGGAAAAAGTGCTATGAAAACTGGTTTCACCGAATGCAAAAGTGCATTGATCATCATGGCGAATATTTTGAAAAGCAATAAAACCATATTTAACAGTCAATGATAGTTATTTTATTTTATTCCGGATACATAAATAGCAGCCCTCGTACTATTTAATTGTTTTTTTTTTGTATTTCCTGTCTTAAAATGTAACTGTATTGTAAACTACTCAAAACAAAAAAGGGCCCACCCAATAAAATATGATTTAAATTAAAATAAAAAAAAAATACGTACAATTTATTTCAAGTTTAATTTTAGAAATAGGTTAACACATTCAGAATCATTAAAAAAAAACATTATAATGCCTTATTTTTGCCAAAAAAAATTGTCAAAAAATGCGCGTTTTACACATTAACTTAAAATTACACGGTTTTCCAAAACAACACGTTGAAGACACGAGTACATTTTTTTTAAACATGTTCTTAGGGTTGCTTCAATGCCTTATGTTTAGTAACGCGTAGGTCCTCCCCTATTGCGCACACACTCTCTGAGTCGGTTTGGAACACTCTCTATAAGGTGGATGACGTTTTCATCTGGAGTTTGCTCCCAACACACTTTTAAAGCAGTTATCAACTCCTGTCGGCTATGAATTTCAGTGTGGTTGTCTTTAAGGTTTCTTTTCAACTGGTCCCAGATATGCTCAATCGAATTCAGGTCCGGACTCATGGCAGGCCAGGGTAGAACTGCGATACCAGCTTCGGAGATTGCACTTTGGGTCACTCTGGCAGTATGAGGGCGAGCGTTGTCTTGCATCAGAATAAAGTTAGGGCCTACTCGCTGTGAATATGGGATCACATGAGGTCGGATGACATGCTGAACATAGCTGGCGGCCGTTACATTGCCCTCATCCAAAATCACTAGCTCGGTTTTGCCCATTATGCTAATCCCACCCCATACCATAATACTGGGTCCACCAAAGCGGTCAATTTCACGAATACATGGTTCTGTAAAACGTTCTCCAGGTCGTCGCCAAACTGGTACGCGTCTGTCATCATTAAAAAACTTTATTTTAGATTCATCTGTAAAAAGCACTGTCCTCTAATTATTCAATGTCCATTCGAGGTGATCACGTGCAAACCTTAATCGCGCTGCACGGTGGGCTCTGGTCAATTTGAGCCGAACAACTGGCATTCTGGAGCGTTGTTGGTTTTCATGAAGTGTGTTGCGAACAGTTTGGTCACTCACTCGCGTTCCAGTGGCGTCACGTAAGCAGTTTCTCAATATGCGTGCAGTTACAGTTCGCTCGCGACGTGCAGAGAGTCGGATGTATCGGTCTTCTTGGGCGGTTGTCGCTCGGGTTCTACCTGAACCGCGCCTCCTACTCACACTACCTGTCTCTTGAAAGCGTTCCCACACATTTCGAATAGCTCGTCTTGACACACCTAAGCTTGAAGCTACCGATCTTTGCGAATTTCCCTGCTGAAGCAAAACAATGTCTCTAGTCGCGTATTCCGTGTCCATGTGATGTCGAGAACCAGGCATTGTTTATGCAAACAGTAATGTAATCGATAATTAAAGGTAAGGTTACGATAACTTCTTCGTTAGACACAACAAACCCCACTGAGCAACAATGTAATGGCACTCACAGATTCTGCGGTATATTGTAAGATTTTGTTTCTTGTCTACCCACTTAAGAACTACCCTAAAGTTGGCATTTAAGTGTTAATTTATGATCAATAAATATGCCTACTTAACATTTCCATACATCAGTATGCCAACAACTCGCAAAAAAAAAATGTGTCGGGCAAAATATCGAAATATTTAAAGTGGCCCTATTTTGTTTTGAGTAGTTTATATTGTATGCTAATGTAGTGAATAAATGATTGTCTATGTCTAACTAGTTGCACATAGCTCCAAGAACTGATGGCCGTTGGGGCAGAAAGGTTCTCGAGTGGAGGGCACACACTGGAAAGCGCAGTGACGCAGCGCATGACCAAGCGGCGGGCGAGGTGGCGTGCGGCGCAGCGACTTGGCGGTGGGCGACCAACCGGCTCTCAACTCACTTTCCATAGAGTATGTTTGTATATACCTCACTTTCGGCTTGACATTTGCGCGTGGTGGACGTGTTTTTAGACTGTTATTGTGGTCCTTTGTTCATATAATTTAATTTCAAATTGTATTATTGTGTAGAAATCGCATAAAGATTTTGTGATTCAGTTTAGGTTTTTGATTTCTTTTTTTTTAAATCATTTTCAATATCGATCCATAACAATATATTATTTATTCAATAATTAGCTGACCCGCCCGCGGCTTCGCACGCGTGTTTTGTTAATAAAACATTACCCTCCTTCTGTGCAGTCGCGTAAAGTGTATTTTATGTCTCAAGTCCATTCATAATCTATCTACGAGGAGGGATCAAAAAGTAGTGAGAACGACATACTCCTTGGTAAGAAAAAAAATAAATACTTGCAGGCATAGTTCAGATACATATTTGTAATATTAATAACGAAAAAATCTTCAATTCTTTTTGTTTTTTTTCTGAATGTAGTCATTTATTTGCTTCGTGTCATTTATTTTCTACGTCAGTCACCCAAGAAAATGTTGCGAAAGTCGAGAAAATTGTATTGAGCGATCGAAGAGTTACCATCCGATACTTAATTCAAGAAACGGGCATTTCATAGTAGAAGTATTCAATCCATATTGAAACAATCTTTAAATATGAGAAAAGTTTCTGCAAGATGGGTGCCGAGAATGTTAACCGACAGTCAGAAACAAAATCGACTTGACATTTCGAAGATATTGTTGGACAAGTTTCAAGAAGATTTTGAAAACTTTATGTCTCGTTTCGTAACAATGGACGAAACATGGGTCAGCAATCTTCGCAATGGAAACGGCCATCATCACCGACCCCGAAGAAGTTTCGTGCCACAAGTTTTTGGCTGGCAAGGTTATGGCCTCAATATTTTGGGACTCAGAAGGGATATGGTTGATTAATTACCTGGTGCGTGGAACCACTATTACAGGCCAATATTATGCAGCTTTATTTCCCAAGTTGAGGAATGCCATCGAAGAGAAAAGGAGAGGGAAACTTCGAAGGGGCGTGCTGTTTCATCACGACAACGCACCCGCGCACAGGTCGGCAGTTGCGATGGCTGCCATTCAGCAAGCTGGCTTCGAATTGGTTGACCACCCCCCTTATTCACCAGATCTGGCACCTAGCGATTTTTATTTGTTCCCCAAATTGAAAGAATACTTAAGGGGAAACAGGTACGAAGACGATAACGAGGTGATGGATGCTGTGGAGAGCTTTTTGCAGGACCAAGGCAAAACTTTTTGTTTTTGAAAGGAATTGAAGCCTTGGAAAAGCGCTGGACTCGGTGTGTAGAGACTCGGAGACTATGTAGAAAAATAAATTATTAAGTTATCAATAGTCATTATATTCTATCTCATTCTCACTACTTTTTGATCCCTCCTATAGGTATATAGGTAGAAAATTCCATCTAAATCGGTCGAGCCGTTAAGTCTTGAACAGGTAACAAACAGACAAAGAGACAGAGTTACTTTCAAATGGGTATGTACGTAGATTATAACCTGGATTAACACATAGGCTACTTTTTGTTGGCAAGCAGCGCGTGCGAAGCCGCTGGCGGAAGCTATTCTATTGCTGAAAACTACATTAAAATCCTTTTATACTATGTAATAAAGAAGATATTGTATTGAATTAGTACTGATTACTTAGTACTGTTTTACACGCAAATAGTTTAATTAAGAGGAATGCTTTGTGTTACGCTCAGGACAAACCTTCTAAGGTTGTTTGATTTAATGGATTCCTTCACATGTCAACATACTTGGTAATGAAGTGGCAGATGCCCTGGCTCAGGAGGCATTATCAAATACTACTAAAGTTTTTGTGAAACCTGACCATTCAGAATTGCTACATAAATATAGAAGAGATATAATATCTAAATGGAAGGAATACTTTGATATTACATCCCGGGCGAAGAGCATCAGGTATCGAACTAAGCAGAGTGAGCCCCCTCACATATCATGGTTCACCAACACTAGTATAAGTAGAAAGTTGATTTTAATAGCCCATAGATTGTGCTCCGGGCATATGCCTTTAAACAAATTTTAGATAAAAAAGATAGATACTCCTAATTGTTATACTTGTGGGGTGGTAGAGGAAGTATATCACCTTTTAACGGAGTGTGTTCGGAGTCAATCTATGAGAGAGGAGTTGTACAGAGCACTGAAAGTGTACCAGATCGACGTGGGCCTGTTTCAGAGTGTGTTAGCTGAACAAACATCTGACTCGGCTAACATGCTCTACCGGTCCACATACGACCTGCTGAAAGAGGATGCTATGTAATTGTTTATTATTGAAGACAATTATAGAACTGGCATCGTCGTAAAGAACGATGCAAGTTCCCAAAAAAATACTTTAAAAAAACAGGTTTTATGAGAGAATTTTTTGTAAGAATGTTATTAAAATAATATAAATTAAAAAAAAGTGTGGGGTAGCACCTGATAATGGTAGCTGGGAACCACCGGTTCAGTCCGCACAAGATTGGTCACCTAAATCTATGTTCAGCTGGAGATGAGCTATGGCTCATTATGATTTCTAACAAAACTGTTAGCAGATTAGCTTGAAGACTACCGATCAATCAGCAAACTAAGCCTAAAGACATAGATGTACATTTATTCAGTACAATAGCACACAATAGACAATACAGTTATATTTTAAGACAGAGAATATACAAAACAGTCACAGTGAAACGTATAAACGTAAAACATAAACATAAATAAGGGAGTACACGGTAGATACTGTGTGTTACAGCAGTATATGGGACTCGACTCAGCATTATGCCCGCAGGATGGTAAGCTCAGAGTCGCTCAACGAGCTATGGAGAGGGCTATGCTCGGGGTTTTTGTACGGGATTGAATCAGAAATGAGGAGATACGTAGGAGAACTCAAGTCACCGGCAGGCCATATAGCGCGCAGAACAGATGGCCGATGGGGCCGAAAGGTTCTCGAGTGGAGGCCACGGACCGGCAAGCGCAGCGTAGGACGTCCACCCACAAGATGGGCAGACGACTTGGTAAGAACCGCAGGTCGGCATTGAATGCAGGCCGCTTCCAACCGCAGTTCCTGGAGATCAATGAGGGAGGCCTTTGTCCAGCAGTGGACGTTTTACGGCTTATATGATGATGATGATGATGGTAAGCGTTGATATTCTGTCGAGACCGCACCATTCAGCCACTATACCTAAATAGCTTGGTTAGACTGGGCTCACTGTTTGTGCAAGTTTATATAATTTAATTTATTTGCAAAACACGGATAAAGAACGATGCCGATGAAGTGAGAGTGTACAGCCATATTTCTGCTTAACAGCATGCAAAAATTAAATAATAATGTCAATCATTAATAATTAAAATATTGAAATTAACCATTATAAGTTCAAGGAGTATAAGATTTGTGGAAGATTAAAACTGATAACTGAATTTGGCCGCTGGCTAATCGTAGCTACCAAATACCTGAGAGTGAGACCGATTTTGAGAGTGCGTAGGTCACATGTGACCTACGCACTCTCAATAAAAAAGTACCTTTTCTGTGAATACCAGTCAGGAGGTCGGTTTGGTTCACCAACAGTCTTCAGCGCGCGAGAAACTGACATCCAGTTTTGATCACCGCTTCTGACCACCGCCGACGCCAAGCACAGCTGTTCCCGAACATTCCACGTGTCTAGAGGAACCCGCTTCAGCTGTAGTCTTTCTTGAATCGAACTCATTTTAACAACAATATATCTTAAAGCAGAATTTTAGGTTATGTTGATTTGGCTTCACAGAACTGACAGTGATTGTAGAAAAGACAGATTGTAATAGAACATGTATTTGGTGTTTGACTAAACATTCAACACGAATTTAACGTTAATGAAATACAATAAAAATCAGTTTAAAATGTAGTCTTTGATAAAAAGTCATTTTATTACTACATAAGCTATTTTCACTGACAATAACGTAATAATGGACGGACTCTATTGTTACGGAGAAGCTATTTAAACGGAGCTAGCGATGAGTAACTCCGGAGTGAGTGAGTGAAATGAGTCGATTCAGCACTCGGAGTTGAAAGTCTTATTGATTCTGGCCAATTGCTAATGATTCCGACTCCGGAAGCATTAATTATTCTTTCGATTCGTGATCATTAGAGCTCGGGTCCGGAGTAGTTTGCTTTGATTCCGACTCCGAGGAATCATGAATTATTCTTTCGATTCGTGATCGTTAGAGCTTGGATCCGGAGTAGTTTGCTTTGATGCCGACTCTGAGGAATCATTAATTATTCTTTCGATTCGTGATCGTTAGAGTTCGGGTCCGGAGTAGTTTGCTTTGATTCCAACTCATTTATTTCTTCGATTCGGCACGCACGATCGGCCGGCTTCGATCGATCGTTGGTTAGCGCTCGGGTAAACTCGGGTTTGTTCAGTCGCTCACTAGGCAGGCACGGAAATAAATGCTTTTTTAAAATCATTTTCATTGACATCGACAATTATTTTCTGTAGAATTTTGACATTATTATTTAACGTTATAACAAGGCTTTTTTCAATTTATTTATATAATTACCATATAACGATTTTTATTATTTTATTTATTACATGCTATAAAACAAGCTTATCGCCCACCTGATGTTAAGTGGTAGCCAAAGCCTATAACAGAGAATTGCCTCGTAGGTCACGCTCGCTAGAAATCTGCCGTATGATGCACTGCCCTGCGTTCATCAACTTGAGGCATACAAATGTAAAGCTTTATGTGCCTGTAATTTTACGGGCAACCATACCCTTTAAACCGAAATACAGCAATTCTGATTGGCGACAGAAATAGGAATGGTGGTGGTACTTCTCCGAGCGAGCGCATTCACAAGAAACTCAACTACTCTTATACATAACAGTGAAGTGCTATAAAATGCAAGTCTAACTATAATACAATTTAGAAAAATTGTTTTGTTCTTTTCTGTTCACTCTCTGTTTTGAATGTTGATATGTAATGGTAATTTTTGTTTTATTTTTCTTATTTTTAGTTGACATTCCTTGTGACATAAATAATAATATAATTATTATCGATATAATTAGTCTATTTAAGCTATATTTTATTGTTAGTTTTATTACTGTGGCGTCATCCTCGATACCGAGTACGTCCCTACTAAGCACCTACCTGTAGAAACTCTGTGACTTACCAACCTAAAACAAGGTTTGAACTATTGTGCGCGCCAAAAACGAGAC